>BMAW01053162.1:10837-28442 GCA_019974015.1 Nephila pilipes | reverse complement strand
CCCTTTTTTTTTTTTTTTTTTTTTTTTTTTTGGCGACCAGTCATTTCTCGCGAAATAGCGGGTTGACTGATCGCCATGTTAGGCCTAATCGCCCGATTTGGCGAAAAAAAAAAACGAAGGTTGGCGGTCGGGCATATACCGAAGTAGAGCCTAATTACCTCTTTCTAAAAAATAATTAACAATTTTCTATTAAAATAGAATGAATGAAAAAAAAAATGAAAAGAAAATTTAAAATTGATAGAATTGAAAAAGGATTATGAAATCTAAGCATTAAAGACATTTGAATTAATTGGAACTTTTACATTAAAGGAGGTCGTAAAAAATCGCCAAATTGCATTTTGCGAGAATTCATATTTCTCCCCACGCAGAACTACTATAGTTGCCCTTGATATCGATCCCGATTGGCAAAAAAAAAAAAAAAAAAAAAAAAACCCTACACACATTGTCAACGACTTCCTTTAACTTAAAAGTACCAGTTAGTTATACATATTATTACAAATGTTTACTATAAATTTTTAATCTTTTATTTGATGTATTATGCGACTCTTCAGACTTAACAAAGTGCATGTTTTGTGTGCTCCAAAAAAAAAAAAAAAAAAGAAACAGTTCAACAAAATTGGGAAAAAACTATTTTTGGTACCTTTTCATTTCGCTGACGCAAATCTCCTCAAGCAGTCTTTATTGGCGACAACACACAGTATACACATATTTCTTTTGGTGTCGGTTGCATCATTTTTAGCGACTTTATCGCCTGTGCCGGCGAAATGGAAAAGTACGTTATAAAAGTTTGTATTTCTAGATTCAAAATAATAAATTCAGCGTTTTTAAGTACTTAAATTTAAATACTACTTCTGAATAAATTTAGTTGAATATTTCTCCATCTCTTAACTAATAATGGGAAATTATTGTTCCTGACGCTTACCTTATTTGATAAACCTTGTGATGAATATATTGCAATAATACCGAGTACTAAAAACAACTGCATCTAATCTGCGCTTTTATACTGCATTACTTTAATCAAATTTTAGAATAACTAAGTAAAATAAATATGATATTCCAAAATCCCTAACTTTCTATTGCCATTTTGAAATGAAAAAATGTAAAGTTTGATGAAATTTGATTGGAAAAGAATTGAAGACTTAATTAATTACACAAATTATTTTTAATCTCCAACCTATTGATTTATGTGGATTTAATAAATAACCTTTGCATTTATTAGAAATTTTGTTTTCTGTGCTAGAAGACACTAAAATACAAAATTGGAAAAAAGTAAAAAAAAAATAACAATTTCTTTCCCATCAAATTGTCCAATTGTTAATTAAATTTGAAAATCTATTTAAATCAAAAATCGTCTGCATCATTCACAAGTTATTTAACATGCAAAATCAATTTTAAACAAACTTAAATTCCTTCATTCATAACCCATTAATTTATGAAAATTAATTTAAAAAAAATATCGTCTGCATCATACGTATCCGACAAATATCTCTCTTCATGCTGCTAGTGGGCAATACGAAGTCATTTTCTTTAAATAATTCAAATTAGGTGTTATGAAGTTTAACCTTAAATTTCAAGTATACAACGTCATAGGGTATCTTCTGCAGACATTTTTTTTTTTATTTGGAGTTTTTTAAAAATTAATTCTTTCTAAAAGAATTATTACTATTCCTTTAGTTATTTGCAGAATAATTACGAGTATTTCCAAATGAATCTTCATTCAACTGAAAAACTACAAAAAAAAAAAAAATAAATAAAATCTGTGAAGGTATTTGTTTTTTTAGTTTGGCAACAGTTTTTGGTACTTGTCTATTATAGTGGCGTCCATCAAATTAGAATTACGCCAAGTCGTCGCCAAACTCGTGAAGCCTATCTTTTGATACAACCTACTTGGCGATTATTCAACGCGCGCCGCTATAATAGATAAGTACCTATTTTACTTGCCATTTTAATGAATTGTTGTGCCAAAGATAATCATATTTTCTCTTTCAGTTTTGATAAAAAATTTCTTATTTTTAAGCTTTAGAGAATTGTAGTAGAAATTTTTGATTTATTAATTTTAATGAATTGTATTTCCTGAGCTACCCATTCTCTCAATTCTAAGCTACCTGATTTGTATTACATGTGGGTTTATCATACTTTCAATTTCAGTACTACGCTGCAAGTTGATTTTATATTTGCTTATTACTTCACCCACTGAAGTAAAATAATTTTATTTATTTTTTATTTTAGTATTACAGTTTTATTTATTAAGGAACTTTTATAGTTCTTACTACTACTTGACACGATAAAAAAAAATCGCCTTATTAGTGTTTTTTAGGGTATACCTGCATTCTTCGACGAGTCTACTGTAACAGTCCACCTTTGGCGAATTATCGCCAAAATTCGTGCATTCCTATGTGTGATGGGACTAAACTGCATTCCTAACATAATGAGTATCGACTCTTTTCCTTGCTAAGTAGTCCCAATGAATAGCGGTGGCAACTGCCTTTTTCTTCCCTTTCTTACTTGGTTCATGATCATGCAATTTGCATGTTTGGAAGTCATTTCTCAATTACGTAACCAAGCATTTTAGAAAATTTTAAGGATTGATCAATATAAATAATACCTAAAATACGTCTATTTCTCGAGTACCAGCGCTCGAAAACGGCACCCATTTTCTCTGTCTGAAAGTAAAAAAAGTTTGAGTGAAAAAACAAGAAATATGGGGTTCAGTTTTAAGAACTGGTCTGTAGAAGTGTATGAGAAAATATACCCGTAATGTGAAAGGTATTGCATTGTCAATTTGAACCAAGGGAGCTGTGGTTGCCCTTGTAAGGTACAGGCTGTCTCTGAACTCTTCAGAATTTATTTTCAACTATAGATAACTACTTTGTTTGTTTTAGAACAATTTATACGGATACCCTAAAAATTTAATTTAATTTTGGTGGCAAAAATTAAACTGATGACCACTTTATATATTGGAAGACACAAATAACTCACAGAAATGCAATAATATATTTTTCAAATTAGAATTTGATAAATAAAGCCTTTGAAATTTGCAAACTTAATTCTCTCAACATTACTACTGTTCAAATAATCCCAGCTTCATTTTGAATATTTATTTTGTTTTTATATAGTCTATTTTGCATAATTTTTTAATTTCTATTTATTGTATAAGAAAAATGTTAATCTTGAAAGGGATCAGAATAAGAAATTCAGTACTTCCCTGCTAAAGCGGCGCCTGACGATGAATGGCAAACAACAAAAACATATCTCCTCCAAGGTAGACTGTATCGCAAGGTAGGCTTTATGATTTTAACAATGATCTTAACGTAATCTTAATTGGACTGGGACCACTATAATAAGAAAATACCAAACATTTTAGGTCCAAAAATCGTATAATTTTTGGAAATGATTTTCGTCGCCAAGAAAATGCAGGATTGCAAAAATTTTCACAATTCCGAATTGCGGAATATATTTACATTCAATGCAAAAAATGTAAATATATTTCAAAAGTAATTTAAATACTTCACAAGTAATGTAAATAATAATTTGAATTAATAAAAATGCTTAGAAAAAGTGATTATGCTATGTCCTGTATTATTCGAAACAAATATCTGCACTAAAATGATCTTTAAAGAACAAAGCCTAAACGTGAAGAAGGTTAAAATTAATGGAGAAATTTCCAAAATATCCAAGATAGCCAGAACAGTCCACGCTTTTTTTTTTTAACTTTAGAAATTTCATTGGAATAAACACGATTAAAAATACTGCCATTTTTGGTTTCTGAAACTCCAGAAATGGTAGGGAAAAAGTTCTGTAACTTAACGATCTATCCCCCAAACAACCTCGCTAATCCACAAAAATGTTATTAAAAACCGATTTATTTTATTATTATTTTTGGCAGATTTATTTATTAAGATTAAAATTTAAAAAAATTAAAATTTATATCGGTAATTAAAAAAATTAAATTCTGAAATTAAATTCACCCATTAATGTATTTTCTTCATTTGTCAGTGTAATAATATAGTTTACTTTCAAATATTTGAAATTTCATTATGAATACTTTGTTTTGACAATTTTTACCTCCACTTTCTTCATTACCTTTTTTTGAAACACTCATTTTATTTATGTGATTGAATTTCGATGCATTTGAAATCACAAGTAAATGTATGCATTACTTTCTTTAGTCATTTTTTTTACATTATATCTCCAGTTGTCGAATAATAATTATTCTGTTCACATTTAGAATGGGTTCTACGACTTCGCGTAATCTTAATTTGACTTGCGTCTCTATTGCAGAGAAGTGCTTAAAAAATCTTTGAATTTAACTATTGTTAATTAGAATCTATTTTTGCATTTGTGACTGCCTGCTTATTAATTTGTTGCAGTGTTTTTAATAATTATACTCTGTACAAGCTAACCTTACATTTTTCATCGATTGATTTTTGATATTTTTTAATTTATTGAATGTTCAATTTTTATATTTTAGGTTTCCTGCAGATTAATTCGATTTATTTCCAACATTCCTATTTTGGGAAAACCTATGCTGTTCTCTTTTAGCAAATGATGCCTAAAATTTAGAACTGAACTTTTATATTTCCGACCTAGATACCTAGCGTAAATCGTCGAAAACCTTATAATTGGAAACTGATTGCTGTATTGAATAGGTGCATTTATAAAAATAGTAATTTTAGCGTCAGTAACTATCTCAAGAACTTAGACAGGTTTGGAATTTCATTAAAGTTGTCCAACATGAAAATCGTGCGATCAGTAAATGCTCATAATGATTTGAAATTTTCAATTCGGTTTATGAGTAGAAATGTAACTAGTGGCGAAAAGTAATTTAAATATGAAAACAGAGCTATCGTAGAAGAAGAAAAATTTGTTGAACATGCAAGACATATAATGAAGTCATCTCTACGTAACGAAAACATTACAGTGTCTGCACAGTGTAGTGCAAAGAGTATCATTCATTATTTATTCTTAAGTCCTGGGCAAATGATTACTACTGAACTATATTGTTGGGAAATTGAGAAAATGAATAGAACGCTTTCTTAAAAGTGCTCTGTTAAGCGAAATACAAAGACCTATCCTTCTTCTTAATAATGAATGGCCTCAGATCTAGGAAAAAACAATATAAAATCTTTCCGAATTCAGCTATGAAGCCTGGCCGCATCCTCCATTCTCATCTGATCTATCACTGTAGGATCGCCCTTTTTTCCCTCAAAGATTAGAAATTTATATGACAATTTTTTTATTCACCATATTTTAACACATATAAAATATGCGTTTCAGGTAAAAAAAAAAAAATTTTACATAAACAATCACTAAAGTCTTAATTTTTTTTTTTTTCAAAATACTTCAATATTTTAAAATTTCTTTTATTTCTACAAATTTTAATGTTTTGAAGGAATTTTTTCCCTCCTTTCTTAGAATTATTTATCACAATACTAAGTTGGGCTTAGTCGTACTAGTATTATTTATATGTTTAATTGCTTTTTCTGTCAGACGCTATGAAAAACTGCTATATTTAATTTTTTGGATTTTTATGGAATAACTAAGTCCTAATTCAATGTGCAGAATTATCTTATTATTATGAAAACTCCCAGAAAAACGTAAAAATGTTCATTGAAGGGTTTTGCAAAAAACAGATTTAACCAATTAAGGTGCACTTTTTACAACGTTTTTAAAACGTTTTTCTGAATTTCACTTGGTGTGTGTGTGTGTGTGTGAGTGTGTGTGTGTGTCATCAAATTTTCGATCGTTAATTTAACCAACTTCCCATCAAGCTAGAGCTTTGAAATTTTGAGAATCGTTCGTACTCGCCTAACAATGCAATATTTAGACGTTTGCGACAAGTTTTAACTCATATTTTCTTTAATAATGCAGTTTAGCCCAAACACTTGGCGCGATTTCAAAAATTGGCACCAAACTTGGCGATTTTTTTTTTTTTTTGGCTGAGCGTTAAATCAGTGAAACTGAACAGGGTAGCCACATTTGGCAAAATACTGCCAAATAATTCTTGTCGCCAAGGGTAAACCTTTTCTGAATTCTGGTTCCCATTTTTTTTAATAAAATGACTTACAAACTTTCAAATGCATGTTTTGATTTTATGAGTATTATGAATTTCTTAATATGCTCACAAATGTATCTTTTTAAGTAAATTTTAAAGTTAAAAATAACTAACAGTTTTAACTAATATTTCAATAATTTTCTTTAATATACTTTGCTACCATATAAAAACGTTATTTTTAAAAACGTTGGTTTTTATATCGAATTATTATGTATTTCACTTGGTGTGTATGTATATATCAGTGTGTCATCAAATTTCCGATCGTTAATTTATCACACTTCCCATCAAACTAGAGCTCTGAAACTTTGAGAATCGTTCGTATTCGTCTAACAATGCAATATTTATACATTCGCGACAAGTTTTAACAAATATTTTCTTGAAAAATGCAGTTTAGCTCAACCACTTGGCGTAATTTCAGAAATTGCCAAAATTTGCGATTTTTTTTGGCTGAACGTTAAGTCCACGAAGCGGACCTGGGTAGCCACATTTAGCAAAATACCGCCAAATAATTCCTGTAGCCAAGAGTTGTTAGACTAAATTGCCTTCCAACAATTTAATTTACTGGATGAATTAATTAATTTTAGTTAGTTTTAACGTTTTTATGTGTTTCACTTGTTATGTGTCCGTCTGTGTGTGTATCAGTGTCCTAAAATTTTCGATCGTTAATTTAACCAACTTCCCATCAAGCTAGAACTCTGAAACTTTGCGAATCGTTCTTATTCGTCTAACAATGCAATACTTGAAATTTGCGACAAATTTTAACTAATATTTCAATAATTTTGAAATTAACTTTGCCAGCATATAAAAACGTTGTTTTTAAAAATGTTGTTTTTATATGGAATTTCTTATAATTATTATTAATTTACTTTATTAAATATAAGAATTAAAGTAAACGATAAGATATTGAGAAATAGACAATAGTAAATTTTTGATATCAAAATTAAAGGAATCGATAAACTATTAAATTGAATATATTTGAGGTAAATAAAATAAAAATTTAAAGAAAAGGTAAAAAATTAAAAGTGATCTGGTACGCTAAAACGTCCCTCCTGGGCTAAAGTGATCAAAATGTTAAATTGTTTACAAAATGCCTGAGGACTTTGATTACAAAACACTTGTGCAAAACAAATAATTGAGAAAAACCAATTTAAAGAAACTTTGTTACATAAAGAAACTCATTTGCCACTCATTGTTGTAGTGTTAAAAAAAATTAAATAACGTGCTAAATAATGCAGCTATAGCTGTGAAATTACGGACATTAATTGTGATTTAGAAAGATTCATACTATTAAAATACAGCAATAAAAAAAATTTTTCGACATTTTCGGGGGTTTTAGGGTACAATGTCCTATTTAAATGTTATAACGAATATCACAGGAACCCGTAAACCAGTCAATGTTGTGGAATGACAGAACCCCGGAACTATCCCAGGCCTTACTTTACGATAGAATTAATGTCGATATAATACCTTACCGACATCCTAGGGGCCGGTCGGACGCTAACCTGGACCTAATCCCTGGACAATGAGCTCGACCCTCAGGAACTCTCACCTATTTGACATGACAAGGTCAGTCGCATTAAACCAGATACGAAGTGCACCTTTGTCCCAAGCGTAATGTTTCAGGTAAATGTTTGCAGTTTTATCCCAGCAGGGAGATTAAGAGGAATATTTTGATTTGAGAGGCATAATTGGGGAAAAGGCAAACAGAATTGGAATTTGAATTTCTCATTTTGATAATCTCTGCAGACGACTCTATTATATTGAATCAACATTGATTAATTTCATTGGCGAAGATTTTTAATTGATGTTAATGAATTTCTCGTAAAAATCTGAATGAATCCTGTACGAATTTTAGTCGAATTAAAACAACTCTATATTATGAATTACATTTAAATATAAATGGGAAAGAAAAATATTTCTAATGAGACTATCTGACAAGCAATTTAAGAAATCTTATCTTACATCTTCGGTGAGACTACAAATTGAAGTTTCACAGTTGTTGATAAGAAGGAGATCTTAAATTTCCCTCAAAATGACATCCTCAAAAATTATAGGTAATTATAGATATGAATTCACACAGTAAATTTCGATTCAATCAGACTTACATAACCAGAAAAAAGTTTTTAGTTCAGTGCTCAATTCGTGAATAATGCATGAAAACTGAATCCATGTAATTATCCTCCAACTACCAAAAACACTTTTCTAAGAATAATAAACAATGTTTCGAAGTTGTTCCACAGCGTATTATAAAAGTGAACAGATCTAAAAATTAGAATGATGTTGCACCATTACATGCTGCTAAGAAAAAACGTTTTGACTAATACTGATAGAGATATCAAATTATATTCAAATGTTTTTCTTCCTTATATTTACTTCTGTAAAAATTGTATTTTCAACTTTAGAGAATATTGTGTATTTTAAAGAATTTCCCTGATTCACTTGCTATTTATTTAAAAAGGTTTTCTTATCACCTGTAGATTTTTTTTTTCTTTTTTGCAATAAACGAGGAAATCAAGTCAAATGGAGCCAAATTCTAAGCAAATGCTGAAATCAATGTTAAGCACATTTAAACAACGATTGGCCGCGGTAGCCCTGAGGTCATGGTCACGAAATCGCAGATGGAATTGTTCTCCATGGAATCGTGAGTTTGAGTCCCGATGCCATTAAATAACCACCGTGTAAAATGACTAATGCATAGTAAATCTCTCGAGGTTCCCATTATCGATGTTTGGAAGGTTCGAAAAGGAAATGAAAGAGCTCAGGTGTCGTCCTCGTTATTTGAACAATGCTCAAAAGGACGAGATCAGTCTCCAGTAGCCTTCGTGTTGTCAGGTAAGTATGGGCTTCACGAACCCGAGGTACCCTAGTGATCTTTTTCTTTCCCATGGGGTTACTGTCTTTGGTAAACACGGATGACGCACTCCCGGGATACCCTAGCGATCCTTCTCTATTTTCGACCCTCCTTGTCAATCACTTATCTTTTTTTCAACTTCCCGTCTAGACCACAGTTTAATCTTGTTTGGCGCAGCATAGCCATATCTGGCTCTTGCGCCAATAAACCTTGCATTCAATCACTCACTCAGCCTTCGTGTTGTTCTTAAGTATTACGTTAATGAAAAATCTATGTTTCAAAAATGGAGCAATATTATATTTTCTCTTTCCTTATGTGGATGTTTTTATTAATTCGATTTTTATACGAATTCTCTTAATTTGCATCAAAACAAAAATCGATTAAATACTTAAGTAATTTTGAATTAATTAATAAAATTTATTAAAATCATTTTAAACTCGAGAAATATTCATGCATTATTATCTATTATCGAAGTTAACTTTTACTCTTTTATGGCTCGTGAAAATAAATTTAACTTTCTTTCTCCGAACGCGGTTCTAATCTAACCATTTCTATCATTTATTTTGTGATAACTTCCATTGGTTTAATTATCTTATATTTTGCGCATTCCTCTAAATGTCAAATGTCTTGAGTTCATAATTTTTTTCTGATTTGTTGAATAAGTTTTTTTTTTTTTTATCCTGGATTGAATAAGAAAATAAAAAAAATTTCTGATTGAGTCAGGTCAATCCATATTGCTGATAAGTTTTGAAAAATTTAGAAAAGAAAGAAGCATAATATTTTTAAATTATCTGTATTTCGAATAATGCTTTATAAAGGAAATTTGACAGAAAAAATATTTTTTTCATTTCTTCCCATTTAAAGAGATATGCCTCGTGATTCATGTAGGCCAAAAAGTGTAAATCAACAATCCTCCATTCAACTATGCAATATGAAATCAAATGTTAGAAGGGGAAAAAAACTGAAACCAAAAGTAATTGCACATTAAATAAAATTGAAAGGAAAGTAGATGTTACTTAGATAAGAAAGTGACCCGTACATCCAAAGGAAAAGTCGATGATAATGTGTGCATTTGATCCATAATATAACACATTTAGTTTTTATAAACGCGTCTGATTTCATACATTTGAAGTTTTTTTTTTTTTTGAATTAAAACAAGACATACAAAAGATGAAAAGAATAAAAAAATATCAATATCAGTGAAGAAGAAATTGGCAGCTGAAGCTTATGAAAAACTAGAAAATATATAACATGAAACAGGAAATTGCAAAGAATGATGTCCAAATAGGTTAAAAAACATAAACAAGGTCTCCGCATCATTATCTCTTCTTTCCTTACGTTTCCTTCGAAACTGAGAAATGTTCACCCCTTGTTTGTCATTAAAATACATGAAGAATAATAAATGTAAATCAGGATATATTTGCCACTAAAATTATTATATTACTTATCAAGCTCTTAAATAATTGAAACCAATAATTGAAACAGATTGGACGGTAAAGGTGTAAGGAAACGAAGAAAAAAGATGGTGAGGGAGTTATGAAAGGTATATGTGCTAAGTTATTTAATAATCACAAAAAAAGGAAATAAAGTTCTGTAAAAATATGCATTATGACCTAGAATAAATATACGCAGAATTGGGTTTAACTGATTCATAACCGTAACATTTTTTTTTTCAGAAGGGTACGGAAAAACACGTAGAATAATTTCAAACAACTTCAGAAGAGACAGGAAATGTTTTTTGAAGATTTATTAATTGCATTTTTACCAAACCATTTTTAATTTCTTCCAAATTCTGAAAATATTATAATTTTAAATTAAATTATAATTTAAAAAGAAGTTTCTAATATTATTTGCAATGTCATTGGAGGACAAATTGTCCAACATTATCATTTATTGTTCCTAATTTATTTATGAAAATGTCCATAAATGTACATTCCAATGCCTTAAAAAATTGTATATTCAATTTAAATGACTAGATCTAATAAGTCTTGTATATGTTTCGAAATCTTGTTTTCATTGCTTTTAAAATCAACTTTTTATTGCTTTCCAATCTTTTATATTTGGTTCTAATATGTTTTCTTCCATTTCTATAATCTCATAAATGATACAAAACTTTTAATTATCAAACCACTTTTTGAATGCCAACAATATTGTGACACCTGTTAAAAACGATACTTTCAAATACAATGGTCATTACGAAGGAAGGAAAGAAGAAGAAAAAAACTTTTAATGAAATCGTTTTATAAAAAAAGCTCTACCCAACACAGAAAATAATATTCCCTTCGATGGAATTACAATGAATTTTTTTTATTGGTTTAGAAAAAGCAATGAACCCGCAACCACTAATTCGTTTCAAACATATAACTAATGTTGAAGTTTTTTTTTCCTTCTATCCTCTCCGTTTTAGATCCCAAATGAAAGGATGTCTATCAAACTACATGTAATTGGTTTTCTTTTCGAAAATGAAACCATGATAAAAATAAAGATAATAATATATTGTTAGATAAAAGATCTTCAAGAAATTCCTTAAATTGCATTTATTTATTTACATTCTGTTAAGAATATTTTTGTCTCCTTTTCTAAAAATTGCAGTGATTACGTCTGCAATGCCCCAATTGACCATAAAAGGAAAAAAAAAGAAATGATTGGAACGGAAATAATTATTTTTTTGTTAAATTTGCTGATTAATGTCATCGTATAAATTAAATGATATGTAGATCAAACATTGCAGAATGAACATTGAAACGAAGATGTCCTTTTAACTCATTTTCAATGAAATCAATGTTTACTTTTCTAAAAATGGTCTTTAAATAAAGTTTTGGAAATTGCAATAGATGGTGCTCGTAGAATCGAAAATTGTTTGTTTTAGTGAATATTGTGGCTCACTAGACCATTGCCTCAATTAATCGTATTCGTGATCATGACACCCTTTCGTGACTCCAAATTTCTTCGTTATAAATTTTCCAGCCGATGAGACCAACTTCGCCGTTTTGGAAAACATTCACCGGAAGCAACCCATCATTTCGATTTTTGCACGATTTCTGGTGTATAACGATGCATCAAGGCATCATCGTCGAGAACAACTCACCGCAAACTGACAATCGACAACTTCAGGATGCGACAACAATCAAATTTTGATTTGGCAGCAAATTACAACCAAATAAAATTGACTTTTGAATCAAGATCAGACCTGTTTCGGCTCCGTTTAACAGATGGATCACCCGAGGGTAACAACAATTTAACTTAATGATGCCATATGTCTTCAAATACAAGTACTTTGTTGGAACCACCCTCATAATTTAATTTTAACCGTTGGTTCACATCGAAACATCCTTTATCAAGAAAATTGTGAAAATTATTGATTCAATACACTTTATTCGAGGAGATCTTTGTTTTATGATTAATTTCAAAATAGATAATATTGTTGATTAATTAATATCAGATAAAGCAAAGTAAAAATATTTCTCTTCAGAATCGTTGATCATTTTTAGTAAAACAAATGAGATCATTCAATTAAAAAAAATATTTTGTGTCCCTCATCATAGGCTTATGCATTTGTTACTGTTGGATTCAAAATATTGATGTTATAATGTATTATAATTTTAAAAATTACATGTATAGTCTTCTTAATGTATATTTACGTTGCTAAAATGTACTTAATTTAATATTTTATCGTCTGCCTGTAATTTAATCGTCCAATAGAAAGTTATTGTCCACTTTAAGTCGTTATCGGTTGCTCTTATTTTAATATTTAATTCAATAACTAATTTTCAAAGCAGGATTGACTGTTTTTATTCTTTTTATTGTTAACATCAGCATGGATTTGCTTATGATTATTCAGAGGCTATAAATATTTTTTTTTCTTGATACTACTTGTTTATGTGGAGTCTTGAATGCAGAGGTATGCATTAAATATGCTAATAATTATTCATTTATAATACTTTTACTTTTTATAAAATTCATTAAACTTATTAATTATTGTTTTTTACAGAGAGTTTGCAAAATTTTGGATTTCTCAAACCATTATTGAAGAACAATTATCAAAAACCGTTTTAAACAAATTTAGTTTCTTTAATAGCAGTATATGAAAATACTGATTTAAAATATTAGCTTCATTTTACATTTTAATATACTAATTTGTATAATTTCTCTCTATATGTTTTGATTAATGACACTTATATGCTTCCATTCGATTCTCGTTTTCATAATTCTGTTGTCATTTACTTCTTCATTATGCAGTACTAAAAATAAATCATATCTATTTTCTAATTTTGAGAAAATGAAATTTTGAGTATGTTTTATGCAAATGTCCTTTATTATGATTAGACTTATAAACTTGTATTTTATTCCTATAAAATCGAATCAAATTAAAATCATTTAAAACTCTTAATGAAGTTCGATATAATTCATAAGAAACTTCTTAAATTTTATATATTAAAAATAAATACATTTTTTTTAAATTAATCGTACACGTGTTATTATTTTCTTTTTCTTACAAAATAATATTTTATGTTGATTAAAGAAGGATTTATCCAAAAAAACATCATTGAAAAACATGATTCTTGAACATGAAATATACGTCGAATGTCAACGCATTACATTTTGGTTTCGGTAACCTTATTTTTCCTCCGAAATTAAATATTATGTTATTAATGCACTTAAAAGTCTACATTAATCTCAGGCAATATTTTAAGAGAATTTTATTTACTTTATTTTGTTATTTTGTGCTAAGAGATTAAAAAAGAATTGATTTAGTACTATTGTTTTCCATTCATTTCATTCCATGTATTTTAGATATTTTTGGCGAAAGTTCCTGGTAGGAGAAACATTTTATATTATGCTCTCAAGTGCTTTCTACGTCAATAGGGCTAATCAAATATATTTCGATCTCGGTGTAAAAAAAATTACGTAAGGATACAAAGAATGTTAAAAGGAATTACAGATATACTCATATTTTCATTACAAAATTTTAATAATTTGCATGATTTACTTTGTGTGTCAATCTTTTATCATTTTTTATTGAAATCGATAATTCATAATTTTATGAGTAATAAAGCATAATTTTTTATTACAAAAAATGCAATATTGGCTTCTTAATTGGCAAAACAATAAATATTTTGCCCTAAGCTCCTGATGATTCAACTATAGTTAAGTCCAATGATGTACTTTTTTAACTTCGTCATCCCAACTAATGCACTATGGAAGTTTAAAATTGGTGATGTTTGGATTCACGTTGAAATTCCAAAATGTCCGCCAAAATGTGAGCTTATTTAAAAATAGATTCTTATCGTAGAGACTTCAAAGTTAGGACACGTGACCTTAAAATCTTTTTGGAAAAAGACGGTTAAAAAGATCTAAGCAACTGCTCTATAAACTTGAACATGGTCTTGGACATCGCTAATCTATTTAATTATTTGTAATTTATATAATTTATTGTTGCTTCAAATTCAGATTTAATTATATTACTTAATTAGTCACATTTGCATATTTATAAAACATAATAGCCATGAATATATATATATATATATATATATATATATATATATATATATATATATATATATATATATATATATATATAGGTGTGTGTGGAATTGCGGATGGACGTCCACAATAAATACGATTATTGAGCTCAACAATTAATTAATTAAAAAAGAAGACAATATTTACACAGTTAATATCAAAATATACACTAAAGAATTGCTTAAAAGTTCTTCATCAACATTATAACAATGCGTCTCAATATAATATGGAGAAAATAATATAATACACACACACATATATATATATATATATATATATATATATATATAGCTATCCATATTGAAAGAATATTGTTAAAAATACAAAGCCTTAAATTGTTAGTATGTTTTGTTCACCATATTATTCTTTTAGCGGACACAAGGGGCCATAATTTTAACCGACGACTATAGGTCCTCTGAGACTTTTTAAAGTAAAGTGTTTATATACTCGTATATCTTTTCTGGTGCTAATCCCAGATCAAATTTTCATTCCTTGGCATATTATCAATAGCTTTAATTGTTATATTTAATTCAATATATTAATAATTATTTTAAGAAATTAGCATATTCGGTGGCTTAATGTGCGTTTCAAAATTTTCCTTGAAGCATTTTTTATTATTGTTATCAGATACCGAAGGGTCTATTGTTTTAGTGGTCACTCGAACACTTTAAAATGAAAGTGTTTTTAAAACATCTTTTTGGTCAAAATAAATAATTAAATAAATTAGTGAGGGAATAAATTAATGATTGAGTGGTTGTATGAGCGAGTAAGAGAATGAACGACTGAATGAGAGTAAATGGTTAAATCAAGCAGTTAATAAATGAATGAGTGAGTGAGATAATGAATAATCGAGTGAATTAATGAATAATCGAGTGAATTAATGAATAATCGAGTGAATTAATGAATTGAGTCAGTAAAAGAATGAGTGAGTGATTGAATGACGGCTGGAAGGAAGAAATTAATGAATGGAAGAATAAATGAGTGAATCAGTGAGTTTTAATGATAATAAATGAATGAGAGAATGAATAATCGAGTGAATTAATGAATCAGTGAATAGAGTCGGTGAAAGAATGAGTGAATAATTGAATGATGCAATAAATAAATGAAAGATTAAAAGAGTAATTCAGTCAGTTAATAAATGAATAAATGCCTTCAAAAGAGTTATAACAAATTGTTGAGATTAGTCGAGTGTAAAAAGATGAGAAACTTTTTAACAAACTATAAATTTATTTTAACGACTACCAGAAGCCATGCTGTGCTGCGAGCTCGTATACTAACACTAACACACTAATGGCGTCTCCCTCCAAACCCAGTTCATCGTTCCAAAAATAAGGATGTTGCCAATACACAACAGATAAATTCTGGGTTGATGGCATGGGAATAGCACCACATACATATAAACTAAAGACACCACAAAAGTACTAATGAAAATAAAGACATTGAATACACACAAAAATACAAATAGTTATTAAACACAAAATAGGCCCAAACAGAGATATTTCATTGTATAACGAGTAATATCTTAAAATAATTCAATATTCTGTGTTTAAAAACTACGTTCATAACGATGAAGAAACAAATGTTAAATTTTATATTTTAAATTTTTTAAATGTTGCTAAACAAAACACGAATGGTTCAGGTTTATATCTTGAAAAAGTGAACAAATTTTAACTTCTTCCTCACATTTAAACCGGCAGATGTTACTCAAAAGTTCTGTAATTATTAAATGAAAGTCAATGTAATCGAAATTCACATTCAATAGACGAAAAAGTAAATTAGGGCAGAAATTTATTATTTTCGCTTTATAGGATTATTCTTTTCCAAGCTATACCTTAATCTATTTCTGCCCCTCTAACAGAGAATGTTTAGAACTTACCTAGATAAAAAATAAAACTAATTTTAAGAGTTTTTACAACCCTTAAATCTGAAAATAAATCGTTAGAAATAATTACATATAGTTTTCCTGTTTACTTTAAAATCAAGAAAATTTCTAATTATTTTTCGAAATGTACATGGTTAATTCGGATCATCTCTATTGCATTTTCTCCAAATCAATCTCTCATCATTTCGTGTAAGTTAAATTAAAAACTATTTAAAATAACCACACAACAATTGTACAATTGCAGATTGCATCACTGGAACAAATATTAGTTTGTTTCTAACATTAATTTATTAACTTTTAATTTGTAAGTACGTAAGATTTTTTTTAAAAAAATATAGTACCAACTATAACAAGTTTTAAAAATTTTAAACTTATAAAATTTTTGATATTTTTAGTTTAATTACATTTGTTAGCATTTAATTATATTATGAAAAAAACAAGAATACTTTTTGCAGCAAATGTTCTTTTTAGAATCGTGCACGCAATTCTATTAACCAATACAGAATGTGAAAAAGTAATCACTCAGCAATATTTTATAAATTATATAAAAAAAGTTTGCAAATATTTCAAATACATTTATAAAAGTACAAATTATATATTACATATATCAAAAATTGTATCATTTAATTGAAAATTTAAAATTATATGAAGACTTCGAGAATGTCGGAAACATACTAACTTTATTACGTCCAAAATCGCTAAACCCAATACTAAAAATTGAATTTGGGTTATATTAATTATAGACGCTTCTCCTAAAGCAAGTCAAAAAATAAATTATAAATCGAGGATTTACGTAATATTAACTATATATATAAGTTCAGTACTCATAAGCTTCATGAAAAAAGTATTTCATAATTAAGAGTTATATTCTGGAAAATTTTGTATTGTTTTGTGTAAATTATTAATAATTCCATATTCACTCGTATTATTTAATATAGGAACCAAGATATATATATATATATATATAAATATATATTGATATAAGTATACATCGAATGGAATATTTTTAGAAAATTACAGTAATAATCAAACATTTTTTACAACGTTTTTCTGTATTTCACTTGGTGTGTATGTGTGTGTGTGTGTCATCAAATTTTCGATCGTTAATTTAACCAACTTCCCATCAAGCTAGAGCTTTGAAATTTTGGGAATCGTTCGTACTCGCCTAACAATGCAATATTTAGACGTTTGCGACAAGTTTTAACTCATATTTTTTTAAATAATGCAGTTTAGCCCAATCACTTGACGCAATTTGAATAATTGCCAAACTTGGCGAGTTTTTTTTTTTTTTTTG
>BMAW01053161.1:0-15045 GCA_019974015.1 Nephila pilipes | reverse complement strand
CTGGTTACTGGTTTACTACGAGCGCCATCTCTGGGTTAGTCTCGGGAGTTATTGATTGATGTGTTATATATATATATAAATTTAGACGAAATATCGATAGGGAAGAAAGTTACAGATACTTCGTGGATTTTCCTGTGACATCCTGCCTGGCTGGAAATGTATAAAAATAGTCCAAGAGCTACAGTTGGAGGAACCAGTCTATGAGAAAGTCTGAGGGATTGGTCGATGTACGGAATCAGTTTGTCAGTGGAGTCTGATTTGTAGTCTGGTCGTGGAATCGTGTACTAGTGATTTTGCTTGAGATTCGGCTTGATTTTAGCGGAACTGTTGCGGAGAGTCTGTCTTTGGAGAATCTGTTCAGTTGATCGATCGATGGATGGTCTTAATGCTGTGGGCAAATCAAGTGAGACATGCCGGGTGATATTACGAAGAAGCAACGTTTGTCTGTTAGGAATGATTGGATTCTTCCCCGGAAGTGGAGAATATTACTGCGGTGACTGTCCTCTGTGAAGAGCTGCAAACTGGTCAGCGTAACTTTGATGTGTAATAACTGTGTGTGTCTATTATTAGTTCCGGGTGCATTGGATTTGAATAGACTGAATAGTTTTATTTACATCGCACTAGAAGCAACACGAGGACTATTGGAGACGGACCTCATAATTTTGAACCTCGGTAAAGTGTTGATTTGGAATCTCAAGGATTTAAATGGAATTGTCTTCGAAGAGGAGTTCCGCTTCGAATAAACTCCCGATGAACAGCGAAGACAAATCTGGAGATGATTCGTATACCTGTGAGTTACTCACATAACCGTCATCCACCACTCAGCCCGACAATTAAGTATTATAGTGTAGGGTACTATGTCATTTGATAACTTGATCCCTTTGGTTATCATCTGGGATACATTTACGGCACAGCATTATATTAAGTAAATTCTATGATCCCCAGTGTTATCCCTCCTTTCACGGATCCCTGAGTTTACATTTCAACATACTTTTCTCCGCCCTCAGACGGAATACTTTTCTCTTGCTAATATGCTTGCTTCTACAATACTTCCATGGCCGGGGATATTTTCCGACAGAGAACAATTGGATTCTGATCGACATGCATCTTTGACTGTCTCTGAATTGAGTCAATATAACTCACTAGTTGAAATGTGTAGGGCAAGTAATCCCGTACCAGTACATAAGGCAACTGTACGAGTGAATGGCAAGCAGGATACTAGCTTGCAGGAGTGTCAGTGGTGGGCCAACACATGATTGATTTTTTTTTACTTTTTTGCAGCTACATTTCCTGAATAAGACATTCAATTCCTGTAATATTGTCAGCGTTTCATTTTCAATATATATATATACATCACATAGTATACCGAATATCGTCCCATTCATATAAATCATTCCTAGGTTTATAGGTTTTAGATTATTCCTTCTCCTAGCTTTTTATTTTATATAATGCATGTGTTATGCTATTATCTAAATCCATATGTAACACATCAATCAATAACTCCCGAGACTAACCCAGAGATGGCGCTCGTAGTAAACCAGGAACCAGGTCTTTCTAGAGTACGAACCTTTGCTTGAAACGTGTCAAAATTTTAAGTCGATCGGACCAGAAACAGCTGAGTTATCGAGTTGAGAGGAAGCGTTTTGTAGTTTGTTTAGAAACTGAAAGAAAAACCGAGTTTCTGTGTTCTGATAAAACATAGTTTTTTAATTGGTAAAAACACCGTGCAAGCGAAACAATGGATTGAAAAATGTTACCCGGACTCTTGTCCATCAAAAGCAACGATTTGTCGAGTTTAAACGTGGTCGTACCGACACAAATGACGCGGAACGCTCGGGTAGACCTGTGGAAGCCGTTACACCGGAAAATGTGAGTGAAGTGACAAAAATTATAATGAAAGATCGTAAAGTGAAGCTCCGTGAGATTGCTGAGATGACACAGATATCATATGGAAGTGTATTTACTATCCTTCATGAAAAATTGAGCATGAAAAAGGTTTTTTCCAAGTGGGTGCCGCGATTGCTTTCGAAGGAACAAAAACAGCAACGAGTCGATGATTCAGAAAGCTGTTTATCGCTATTTACTCGCAACAAAAAAGATTTCTTGCGAAAAAAAAGAAAAAAATTTTTTTGAAAAAAAAAAAAAAAAAAATGATTTGGAAAAGCGTTGGAACAATTGTATCACCCTAAAAGGTGATTAACAAAAGGTGTTATGTTGATGAATAAAAAAAAAAATTGCAAAAAAAATGTTGTTTTCAATGTTAGACTCGGGAGTTATTGATCGATGTGTTATTCAGCTTGTAAAGAAAAAATTTCTTTCTTTCAGACCAGGAGCATCGGTATTTATTAACGCATACTGTTCAACTGAAAAAGAAATATTTAGAGCTATTTTTCTCTAAAAGCTGCCTGATTTGTACGAAAATGAGTACTTAAAAAATTTAACCCTCCTTAGTGTTAAAGATATATATTTACCTGACATCATTCACTATTTTATTCGTTGGTTCATTTACAGTATTCACCTCTTTAACGTTCAATCTATATAGATATGTTTTTCAGTGATTAGTTGGTGGTTGTATAGGGTTGATGGCGCTGAAACCCCCTGGAACATATTGTGCCAAAGATAACATATTTTAATTAAATCAAATAAAATAGTTTAAAATTGCAACAACAGATAACAGAGATGGGGAGAAATAATCACTGGAGACTCGGTTATCTCTATGTTAGTATTAATATAAAAGAGATGAACCTCGTGACGGGGCTACATTTTTCAAATTCCATAATTATTCATTATTACCTCATAAGGCTTTTTATTTGTAATTTATTTTATTTTCAATTAATAATATGTCTCTCTTTATTCGGACATTCAAAAACTCAGGAGATCCATTATTATCAACCTTATTGAATGTCTAAGACTAAAGTAATTTAAGTATAAAACTCAGTAAATATACCAAAGATAAAATATTTCTGTTAAGTTCAGCAGGAATCTCTTCTTCGACAAATATAATACCATATTGAATTAAGAGAAAATAATAATACTTTGTCTGCCAATTTTTAAAGTCATCAACATAAATAACACAATATAATCAAGAAACATTTTCGAAATTTCTTACTGAATTACTTCTACGCCATTCAACATTTTTTATTCCTGAATCTATCAGTTCTTACCATAATTTGTTTCTCGTGAATAGATCTGGATTGTTTGCAAAGATTTCATCCCATCTGTACAATATTGTAACAAACAATGTGAACACGTCCATCTGGATAATGATTTTCAAAGGGTATTTTTTTTAAATACATATTAGTTTTGTAGAAATATTTGGAGAGTATTTATCTTTCAAAGTAGTACACAATTTACCATTACAGCTTCCATGAGTTTTCTGAATACTTTTTTATTATTATTTGTTTTAATTTATCCTTACTTTTGCATTTGCATTCATAAGATTTGGTAATTTCTCACGCATTAGTTAAGATGACGGTAAAATATTAATAACAAAATGTAATTCTAGTATTATATAAATAAAAATTATTCATGTGGATATATCTGAAAAATTAGAATGCATGACTGAACTAATTCAATTATGCGAAGTAGGATAGAGTGTTCCAAAGGAAGATAATGAACCTATTCTTCCTTTGATCGTCGTAACACACGTGCTGATTTCGCATTATTAAAATCAAGTACATATTTCTCGCACTCCCATAAAACTCATCAATTATTATTTTCCTGAAAAGTAATGATATATGTACTCTCACACTTTTGCATGAGATTTTAAAAAGGGGGGCTGGAAAGCAGTATCAGGTTTATGAAAGAAAATGTTGAAACTAAAATTAAAAAATGTTAAAAATATATTTCCTTAAAAACATTGCCTAAGGAAAAGTAAATATGAAAATAAACTTTAACATCTAAATGACAATCAAGGGATTTAAGGATATGCGGGGGAAAAGTTTGGAAAAGAAAATGAATAAAAATGTTTCCTCTTAAATTCGTCGTAATTATTTCTGAGTTCAAGGTAAAACTAAAGAATATATTTTAGAAACAAAATTGTTTAACTAATTGGGTAGTTAATTTTCAATCCTTTAAGTCTAAAACAAGAGTATAAATCTGAGACATGCAACCGAAAGCATTTAAACTACTTACTGTTTTATTGTCTTATTTATTTACTTTAAACTTAAATTTCGAGTAAAAAGAAATTTATTGCTGCTCACATACCACTAATGTGTTTTTAAATGTAAATAATACAAGCATTCAGGTGTATGTAAGTTATTTTCTAGCCTTAAAGAATGATACTAAGCAGTTTTATTTCTTTCAGTTTGTTTTTAATTTTTATTTCTTTTAAACACACTATTTAGGAGAAAAATTGATAATTTTTCATAATATTTAACATAAAGTATATAGGGTTGATGCGAATTTCTCCTGAGGAATATCTTACAAACAAAATTCTTGATAATTAGATTATAGTTTCTAGACCAGAAGAAGTCTCCTGTATATGTATATAAAACAATTTTATAAAAATAAAAGGATGAAAATTATTCTTAATACTAGTAATGTTTTTTTTTTTTTTTTGATTTTGCTTGAAATGAGTATGATAATTAAAATATATCCTTATTATATTCCCGGCTGCATAATATTTAATTATTAAACTTATACTATTTTCATTTAATATCTAGTTTCTGTTCTGTTTAAATACAGAAATTTTTTTAGAGAAATCAGCAGGAAAATTTTCCATGTGACATTCATTTAAAAATTGCAAAATAGTCATCAACAAACTCTACTAAAGACAAAATTCATGAATCTAATCAGAAAAATACCAAGTATTGTATGTGCTGAAAATTTTTCCTTAAGAGATTCAATATCACGAATCTACCTTAATGATGTTATACTTAGATGCAGATAGTAATAAAGAACTTTTACAAAACATTTTATTGATTATTTTTAATGCGTTAAAAATTTGAACGTTTTTATATTCTTTTGTGTCTGTTACAAAATATTTAATGACATTTCATAAATGACATGGTTATTTTATTTACTGAATTTATTTATCTTTATTAAGGATTAATTGGCTTATTTTTTTTTATTCAGGAGTATAAAGAGTCTTGTAAATGAGATTTACTACTAAAGAGAAGTTATATGATGTTTAGTGTAATATATGTACTGAGAGTTCTAAAGAAAATAATCCCTTTAATGAAAAAAAGACGCTCCTTAAATTAAAAACAATAATCAAAGTACAAGTTGTCCGTACAAAATACATTCAAATTTACTTAAAGCTATCAATATAATTAAAAGCTAAAATATACCCTAATGAATATGGTCGGATCACCATATCTCAGCGTTTATAATATTTATTCCTTTACAAATACTGGAAAAATGTCCGATATTTTTAGAAATGAATTTTACAACTGAGTAATATTTTAAGTTTCTTAGTTACTTTTTTATATACACTCTTATTTTCTTTACAAGAATAAGAACTGTAAAAAAACATTCAGAGAAAGTTCTCATTCAATGTGCAACTTCGCATTATCACTCGAACCTTACGCACAGAAAACAAAACAATCATTTTTAAACTTCTCTTGAAAGGTATCTCAGTAAAGAATATTTGACAGTAAAATCTTAACAAAATCATAACTATAAATATACCAACTACATAAATAAACGATTAAAACATTTTACTATGCGTTTAGAATAAACTTAAAGATGCTAGTAAGCCCATCAATGTGAAATTTATATGGAGCACGTATCGAGATTTTGATGTACCTTCAGATCCTATTAAACTGATCTCTTTATCCTATAAATAGAACACTTCTCAGCTTCAATTTCTGCATGCTTCTAAACCACTCAAAAATGTGCTCCAAATCAGATGAATGGTTCAATGGTCGATTTCAGAGCCACTTTTGAAAAGTTAGGATAAGAATTTAGCTTACCGGAAACGTTTAATATACAGAACTCAAAATATGTTCTGCATGCATACTAACATTTTAATGATTTTTATGCATGTTGTATTAAGTTTTGGGTTTGAGAAATATTAAGGGGACCTTAAGTTTCTCAGTCTGAGCTGTTGTAAATTCAATAAGAAGCTTAAGTAGCACTTTCTAGGAAAAAGATAAATATATAAATATTTTGAGCAATAATATATATGTAAATTTTTACATTCCAAAAATCAATCTCCAAAATTTACTTTGATGGTTTTTATCTAGTCAGCCATATGTTGACAGCATATTTCGTAACTGTTGGTACATAACATATTTAGAGAAACGTATAAATATTCTAACTTCCCATTATCATTTCTTTATTCTTGAATTAGTTACTCTAGAACAGAAATAATATATATATTATACATAGCATAGAGTAAAATGGATTATATTATATACCAATTAAAAGAAAAAAGTTTGCACTAATTACACTGAAAAATAATGATTTTTTTTAAACTTTTTAGTTGAAAATGTTTATTCTAAATTTAATATAGAGATATACAATATCAAATTAAAGACGTTATTTAAACTACATTTCAAAAACTGCATCGTTCTTTTTATAATGACGAAAAACTCATTAACTATAAACATCAAATAGTGATATATGAAATTATTACTAAAAATTATTTAGAAACATGTTATAAACTGTCAGTAGTTATTTTACAAATGTGCTTTGATCTAACGCTATAGTTTTTAGTTCGATTTAACTCAACACCATATCCATAATATAATTTAGAAATATATTTTGTATTAGATTGACGGTTTGACGTAGACAAAGATTTAATATATTGAAGTTGTCTACAGGTAAGAAAATCTAATTAAATACCAGTGAATCGAGGGAAAAGCATAACAATAAATCCAGAGGAAAATGTTATAATCATTAGGATGTTTAGATTAGCAAATGTGAATACAACACTTTTCATTGTCAGTAAATCTATAAAATACCAATCATCATATTTCGCATAAGGGTTCTATATGAATATTTTGCATATGTATGTATTAAATATGCGTAATGTATGTTTTGTAGTTTAAACAAAGTTTTGAGATTCTGATATTATCAAAAAAAAATTAACATAACAACTCAAATTATTGTTTTTGTTCAATTGGTCTTTACAGTAAAATTAAAATATAGCATTTCATTCTTTTTACACTCAAAGCGCACTTAAGTATAAAATTAAGAGTACTTAAGCCCTTACTCAAGTTTAAAATTATTATAAATTATGGATATTTTTATGCAAAGTATTGAACCGAAGGTACACATTATGCCACCGAAGAATTATACAAATATTCAAAGTCGAATAAGTACATTCGTTTGTATGCGCAGCTGTGGCTGTGGAGAGGGTATAAGCACATAAAGGGTTGTCGACAATTAATATGCTCCTCCACGACATTCGAAATGTTTCTTGGGAATTTTTTATAAAGTAATACGTAAAAGCGAGTCATTCACAAACACATGTGACTACAGAGTGCAATGTCTTGTGCAATTTATAGAAACTGTTTTAGGACACTGGATCCATATAATAAAAACTTAGACTAAGATCCTCAACGACGATTGAGGATTGTTAGTTGGCACTTTCAGCACAGCGATACAAGCCGTCTACAGTCTCACAGCAGCAATCTTATGATTATATTGAGTGCTAGCCTGGGCAGGCGTTTTACTCATGTTTCAGCTGGGATCTTTTTTTTTAAAAAAAAGATCCTTAAGTAAGCGAAAGAACAAGTAGATTAAAATGAACCGAAGTGCTTAGTATGAGATAGTGCGAAGGTTGAGAAAGGAGGAATAATAAAAAATAGATAAAAAAAATCTTTTTTATAGTTTTTTTCCCCTCCTCCCGACAAAGTCAGGTGGAGGAACTGTATAATTTGTTTAAGAAAACAAATTAATTTTTATGTTTTTTGTGTTTTTTTGTAATTATAATCTTAATCATTGCAGGTGAACAGTGACCTTTATGGACAGTCTGCTACCCGAATGAAAGAGATGTATAATCATTTTTTAAAATTTTTTGGATAATATATGAAAAAAGATCAAAATAAAAATAAAGAATGATGAGGAGGGAGTTTAATGAAAGTGAAATGAAAGCAATGAATGCCCGGCAAAGGCGTCACGGGTCAGAGGAAGTTGGTCGCTTGATATTAACTCGCCTAGGATTGAGATGGCGAATGTGTCGGTAAGGAGGTTTCCTATTGGTTGAGCTGAGCGTGTGGTAAGGAATGTGAATTTGACCTACTCTCGGATGGAAAAGTTGGAAAAGGAGCAGGATGAAAGCGAGGTCTCCCATTGGACGACTAAGGAGTGTGCTGGGGTCTACCGTTGGTTGGTGAGGATGGAGTGGTAAAGTGGACTGAAGGGAAGCCAATGAGGTGGTTTGTGTGAGGGAAGGGTTGCAGTTTTGGATCGAAGCGTTTTCAAGGTGGATAGAGATTAAAATAATTATTGCAAGACTCGTAGGGGAAGGGGTGGAAACCGTTATAGTGGGTAAATAATTTTTGAGCCTGGATGAGGGAATTATTATGGATGGTATTATAGAAGCCTCTCGCCAGGTACGAGATATATTTTTTAATGAGGGGAATATGAAGGTCTTTATGAATTACGTTATTACGGACAAACCATGGAGCGTTAACTATTATTCTTAAAATTTTGTTTTGAAGAGTTTGGAAGTGTTTAAGCTGGGTTTTAGCGGCATGGCCCCAGATAGAGGATGCATATAGTATGACGGGTCTAATGACCTGTTTGTAGAGGAGAATTTTATTTTTTAATGAGAGATTAGAATGTCTACCTATTAATGGCAAGCAGTTGTGGAGTTTTTTTCCAGCATTTTTCTTTAACAGAAATAATGTGGTTTTTAAAAGTGAGTTTGGTATCGAGTGTAACGCCGAGGTATTTAATCTTGCTGCTCCACTCGATGTTTTCTTGAAAGAGATGAAGTGTTTTGGCTGAGGCAGGGGCGGTTCCTTTTCTGAATACAAGGGCTTTACTTTTATTGGTATTTACTGCAACTCTCCAGAGCGTGAGCCAATTTTCTATTTTATTAAGGTGGGTTTGTAGTTTTTTCGAGCGGTGTTGGGATTGTGAGATTGGACGAGGATGGCAGCGTCGTCCGCGAAAAGGCATAGGCTGGTCAGTTTAAATTGGGGGAAATCATATGTGTGGAGAGAATACAAACTTGGGCTTAAAACCGAGCCCTGAGGACATCCGGCAGATATTTTACCTGTAAAAGATAAAGCCCTGTTGATTTTTACCTGAAAAGATCTATTTTTAAAAAAAGAATTTATCAGGAGTGTAATGTAGGGGGGGGGGGAGTTTAATTTAATCATTTTTGAAATCAGGCCATCGTGCCAAAGACGATCAAATGCCATTTGCACATCTAGGAATATTCCCAAAATGATTTGTTTGTGGTTGTAACCTTCGGTGATGATGTTGACCACACGAGAAGTTGGTGTACAGTGCTGTGTTTGTGTCTGAAACCGAACTGGGCATCAGGTAAAATATTATTCTCATCAGTCTACAGTCTCACAAATTCCATGCGTTTCCCATTTTATATGGTGTTCAGTTACCCTATGACATCATGATAGTTGGCAGTATGCCAAAAGGCCCATTCTGTGAGTCTCGCTCACTGAAATGCCCCAGAACGCATGTTTAGATCAATGCAGACAGCATGTGCCTTCAACCAGACTTCAGAAAATCACCGTGCCTTTTACGGAACAGTAGAGATTCTGCCTAGACATTGATTTTAGGCGCACATGTATCTGGAGAAAGCTTGGGACCCTATACCATCCCTGCCTAATCACGAAAAATGTACATTACTGTGGTAGAATTTGTAATGGTTCGGGCCTTCATTATGTTAGATGGCCGCACACCTTGCAGGTATTTGACAAAGCAATACTTGCTGCTGTAAGGTAAAAAGAAGGAATTGTAGAGCAATAAGTTAGACTTTTCAGAGGAGAAGCTGGTACTGGTTTTCTTGAATGAACGATAACTCTTGTCCACATTGTGCTTAGATGGGTTACGTTTACATGGGAAGTGACGATATTCACCGCAGGGAATGGCCAGCAAGATCTCCTGACTTTATCTCTATAGCTATCATTCTCAAGCATCATTCCGGTGCAATAAAGTACTTTGAAGCAGGTGCCTCTTCTTCCACAGGAGCCATACTCCGTATCAGACTCCTTTTCAGTTCGATATCACTACGTGGAATTTAGACATTCCAGAATTATGAGCTTTACTGATCAGCCTGTATATATAAAAGGAATTTTGATCAATATATATATATATATATATATATATATATATATATCTGTTATAAATATATATTCATATCGAATTTCATCAAAATCTATCCATTAGTTTTTCAGAAATTTGACACAATGGGCAAATTCTCTTAATTTTGAACACAATTTTATATGATGATTATAATGAAGAAATATTTCTTCAAAAATCCAGTTGTATGAGTATATATCTTCCAATAAGTTTTTTTACTAATGCTACGTTATATGTGTGAATAGAATATACCTAAAATTAAATGACATAGAGTGAACAAATTTTTGCGAGAGAAGTTATCTTTAAAATGAATATTTTCTTCGGAAAACATATTTCTTATTTTACATGTATTAAACATAAGAAATACATCAAGTAAATTTAAATTCCGAACTACATGTTTTTCGAGATAAAAAAAAACATTTTTACATATACGTTTGTAATCAATTTTTAGGCATATAAAATGTATTTATTTTTAAGATAAATGAATTAATGGCTTGCGAGAAATGTTTTTAGAGTGATTAATAAAGAATTAATTTGAAATAAGTCACCATATTTATTCATAATCCTCATGTAAGACGTAAGGTAACTAAGCTTTCATAAGCGTTTTTCCTAGATGTATAACACTGTTTCAATAAATAAGATACATTTCAAGAATGAATAGCTTTACAGGATATGGCGCTGACAAAAACAAATTTATTTCAAATTCTTTGACAGTAACCCTTTTTGACAGAATTTCACCTAACACCTTATTATTTCCTAAGTAACAATTTTTCTCTGAAATACTGTCTTTTACACATCTAATACTTTGTAACATTCTTATTGACTTAAAATACTCTTCTAAAAATTTCAAATTTTGGATTTATTCATTGACTTGTGTTTTTCATTATAAAACCGTAATATTTATTTAACAAACAAGAACTATTATTTCTTTACCATTTAAGAAAAAACTTTAAAATTGATCTCAAATTATTTAGATATAGATAAAACTACAGAAATGTTTCAACGTAAAGTACAAAAAGATATATAAAAATGTGAATTTTAGTTAAAATTAAAATTAATCTGTATTCTTTTTTTCGCATTACATAAAAACCATTTACAAAACACAAAATAAATAAAAAATTTAAAATTACAAGCCTTACAGTTATTAAAATAAAATCAAAAATTTAAATTCTCAAAATAATATTTGAATTAAAATGTAATGAAACATTAAACACAACATAAATGGGCAATTAAATTACACGAAACTTAAACTATTCTAATGCCGTTCCAGCTTTAATAATGTTCCTTCGAACAAGATTAAAATAATTTAATATATAGTGCAGGCAATAAACTATACCTGCGGAAATTAAACATGTAGGGTCTTTCCTTCAGCAGTTCATGAGTCGGATGTTTCCTGCCAATTTAAAGTCTAATTAAAAAGCCAATAATTTCAATTTTTTTTTAAAGAAACGTAAAATAATACAACACAGTTTATTACACAGTTACAAACTTAAAATAAGAGCACTTTAGTTCTGACAGAGTATAATTGACCCAAAAAGTTTTTTTGATTCAGCGAAAAAGAAAATTACAGTAAATATCTATATTTTGTTAATAACTATACAACCTTCGACTGAAAAATTTTCTTTCTTATTTATACTCTTTACCATTTTTTTTCCAAAATGCATCGAAGCTTATTTATTCAATACGACATGAAACTTCCTTTTAATTTTAATTTACAAATCATTTTTAATACTTTCCTTATTCAACATCAACGTCAAAAATAATAATAATATTAAATTATGTTATGTCAATTGTTTCGAATATTATTGAAAAATTCAGCGATCCACAGTCCTCTAAATCAGCCTTGCTTCTAGGCAAATACCTTTCTTCATATTATTCAATCCATAATACATTTTGTAGAAAAATATGTTTCTGTGTTTTTCAATTAAAACGTTGAGCATTTCATAATGCAAATCTGTAAAATCTTTGGTTTCATCAATAACAATTTCTATATATACGACTATAACTCCGCAGAGGCTTGTCTTCTACTAGTGAGTACGGGAATCACTTATTCTAGGTATCTTCTGAACTTTTTATGAACTATGGAATCTCTAGTAAACGAGGGTGACGCACCTCTGAGGTATCCACGGGATCCTTTTCAATTTTCGACCCTCTTTTTTGCTCTCCAATTTTAATCATTTATTCTATTTTTTCACTCTTTAAACCACAGTTATACCTTGGGTGGTACAGCATAGCCTTATCTGCCTATATCGCCTATTACTATTATCATCAATCACTCACTTATTACGGTTAAAATAATTTCATGACAGCTTATGATATCCACATTCATGACATTTTTCATCCTTCTATAATCTTTAAAATCTTCGTTCCTGTATTCATTATTGAAATTTTTTTCCCTTTGACAATTTGGATTTCGTCATGAGAAATAGATACTTAGGCATGTTTAAAATTTGAATACCTAACACAACTTCGAAAATTATATTAGTCTGCATAACATAGAATTTTATCAAAATGTATTTTCACTAATTGTAAATACCTCGTGAAAGCCTCGGATTTTTATGCAGTTTATTCAAATTCCTGATATTATATTACTTTCAGCTTTTAACTTGGGTTTTTGAATTTTCATATAGTCAGCTTCGCCAATCGTATTTGCAGTGATCCATTATGAATTAGTGCAGAAAATAAAACTTCATCAAATTTCACTTTGATACGAAACGAATTTGATTCTAATAATATGAAAAAAAAAATACATTTTCTGAATCTTAAGCTATTGAAAGGAGGTGTTGAATCATCGTGTTTATTTTTAATATTTTTCCAGTATTGTAGAGAGCGTGACATGAATGGTTGTAGTCTATTGAATTCTTACATCTGATGATCGTTGTAGAAATATATTGTTTAGATCTATATTCATTTCAAAATTTCTATTATTGTTCCTTTATTTCTTGAAATAATGACAATTATGATTTTTACTAAATCATGCAGGTTCTTTCTAATTTTCAGTTTGTAATAGAACAGTTTTTAGAGTACTAAATTTTATATTTTCATAGGCATTTAAATTGGTAGAAAGGTCATCTGAAGATTTTATCTGTGACTAGTCAACAATCAAGTGGTCTCTTACATCTAGTAGAACACTTCTTTTAAATTGATTGCAAAATATTGCGTCCGATGGTTGTTCAAAGGTTTCTGAGACCGAAATCCGTTCTATAAAATATTTCTTTTTAATTCCGTACACAAAATCAGTTCGAGTAATTTATGGGCTTTTATTACGGTCCATAAAAGTTGTCTAAATCTTTCCAGAGTCACTTTAAACCGCTCTAAAACTAGCTTTTGAACCTAATCATAATAATCTGTAACTTCTTTTTTCTAGGTATTAAATCAGGCATATTATTAGACGTTCTTGCTCTATTTTAATGTATATCTCAGAGAAAATAAATTTTCTTTTGAATCGTCTTTATGATATTTTCAAAACTTTCGAGATTGAAAAACAAAACGCAATGTAATAGCATAGAATCAACAACTCAATAATAAAAAAACCACGACAAACATAAATAATATTTTCATGAAAATGACAAAAATTACTGTTTAATATTGAATAACCATTTTCTTTGTGAAATTCACAACACCTACTTCTTCACACTAATTGTTTCACTCTTTACTTAAGCAAATTCTACATAAGATGTATTCACTTTCAAAACGCATCAAGGAAAGAAAGTTATTTTTTAGCTTAGTGATTTTAGAAATAGCTTCGAATATATTTGTATTACTTACCTTGAAAAAATCAAGAGGTTAATTTCCGAATTCTAGACTCCCCACGGGGGTCGATGTATTGAAAATTAATAAAAGCAATGAGCTTTTAAAACACACAATAACCCTTTATGAATCTGTTTGCTATTTAAATACACCAAGAGCACTCCGTAAGTCGCCATTCATCACAAAAAACTAAGTTTATCTCTTCACTAAGTTCGAAATACAATAATGAAATATAGATAATAAATCAAATAATAGATAACACACAGTTAATGTAGAGAAGCTATTAATACTTGTACACACACACATATATATATATATATATATATTTATTATTTTAAAAGTGATTATATATGTATAATTAATAGTGATTATTCATAATCAATACTAAACTTGGTAAATGTGATAAATTATTGAATATTTATCACATTTACCTGTTAGTTTATAAAATCCCAAACTCGTATTTGGGAATGTAATACATTCAGATTATTTTATAGAGAAACAACTTTTTTGAAGTTCTTTTAACATTCTGTTTCTACCAATACGGACAATTGATAAATGAGCTTCATGCATTATGGTAAAAAGTTCTTAAAATCGCATATAAAATCTAACACTAGAGCTATCTATACTTATGAGAAAGATAAATCTTTCAACATTGTCTACTTTCATTACATAGCATCTTTTTAGTCTTTGATAATCTTCCCGTTTTATTTTCGCTTCTTCTGTTTTTACAATTATTAATACTTTTATTAACAAGTTATTATATCTTTCTTTCGTCAGAAAACTTCTGTTCGCTTTCATAATGTCTAAAACTTTTAATAACTTGGAATTAAAACGCTCAAGCATATCGACCATTATTCATTATCTTATTTAATAAAATGTCTACCCAGCACAAAATTAGAAATACTACTGAAATCACGTGCATCTGACAACATAAATATTGGAAAATTTGTGGACTGTAATTACATTCCTCATAAAGAGTTGGGAATTTTATAAATTACCCAGTAAATGTTATAAGTACTCAATAATTTAACATATTTACAAAGTTTAGTGATGATTATGAATACTCACCGGTAA
>BMAW01053160.1:1303587-1314016 GCA_019974015.1 Nephila pilipes | reverse complement strand
TGGTATGCTTCGTTCCGGTTACGTATTGCTCTCTATACTTGCATTACATTGTGTTTTGTAATCAGGTTTTCTAAGATTTTCAAAGGTGCGATTTTCTTTTAATGCCAAATAGGCATTTAAGAACCTAAATAAAATACTTTTAGAAAATCTGTAAATAGTTTTGAATTTTATCAAAAGGAGGATTATTTAATAAACAAATGTGATTTTTTTTTCACTTTTGTATACTTGAGGTCGAGGACTGTTTTTTTAGGGGGAAAAAAACTAAATTTTATTCCATCTTAGCTGCTAAAACTGGGAATAATAAATAAGCAATTTATATAAAACATGTTGTGTAATCATCTCATTATCTTTATTTCCACTTCTTTAATCATTAAAAAAAGTTACTCGGTGGAAACATGTGGCCGATATAGCCTAATGGTCATGGTCATGGATTCGCAGGTGGCAGTTTTCGTCGAGACGCTGGTTCAAGCCTTGATGCTACTAAAGACCCGCCGTGTAGCGGGGCTGACACACGTTAAATCTGAGGGGCGTTCAAAGTCTTCACGTTGGCGTCTTGTGGAAGTTAGGAGAGTGGGTTTCCAGCTCAGGTGTCGTTCTCGTTACTTGACCGGGGTAAATCGCAAATAGCCCTCGTATTGCTTCTTGAGCGATGCTAATAAAATCAAACCAAAATTCTTTTCACCTGAGTATCGTAGCAAGAATAAAAATTGCTTATAGAAGCTTTTTTCTCTTCTTTTCTGGAAAAAATACATACATTAAACACTAGATAAAAATAACAATTAAAAATAAACAAGCTACTATTTGTACGATATCAACCAATATTAATGTTATATTTTTGCATCTTTTACAGAAGTGATTTTTAAAAATATCATTTTGCATATTTATCAATTAATTGCTCAAACAATGGCCTTTTTAATACTGAGTCCTCCATTTGTTGAGCTTAGTTAGATATCAGTTTCGTTCATCAAACTTTTTTCGCCAATAGAAAAGAAAAACTAATGATAAGATTTAGTGGCAGCGTTGTTTTTTTAATACCTACGATTTTAAGAGCTTTAGCTTAATTTTAAAAAAGAATATGAGGTACCAAGAAGAGGGAGGGAGTGACTTAATTGAAGATTACATTCATTGTCGATTGATTTTGTTAGAGGAATTCCTATAAAATTCCTTCAATTATATCTTTGTATTTTTAAGTTATTATCATTTTTAATATTATATATTATTAATTTTAATTTACTTCTGGGCAAATATATGACCCAAAATTCAGATTCTTAATAGATTTCCAGGGAGATTGGGTGTAAAAATACAGAACTTTTGAAATATTTGCATCTGGTCATTCTACCCCCCCCCCCTTTTGCCGAAGGCATGTTTTTTTTTAAAGAGATTGGCTTTCTCACCCCTCACCCCGCCCCAAGGAACAGCATTTTCTAAAAGCCTTCAAGCTGATTCATCCCCTGTAAACTTCCGCTGCATTGTGTCTGGACGGCGCCAAAAAATGTTAAATGAAAGGAACGTGACTTTATATTGGAGTGCGTAACCCTCACGGGCTTTAATCCCCAGTTTTAATTAATTAGTTGGAGGTGAGACAGAACTTTGGTTTTCAACTTGCCCAGAAGTTAATTCAAAAATTGAAAAAATAATGAATTGCCAGAGTAAAAAAGTTAAACGAGCAATGCTTAGTTATTAATTGTACAATTAAAATTAAAAGTTATAGTAACTATGAATGAGTAAATTTTGTAAAAATTTAAAATTAAATTTAAGTTATTAGATATTAGAATCTGAGTAGTCCACTTTATTTGCAGAATGGACATTAAGGTATAGTCAGAGTGCTGACGACGAGAAAGAGAAGATTCTTGAAGGTGGTTCCTTTTTATCTTAAAAGTTTTAAATTTTAAAATTGAAGTTTTAAATTTTTTTTTAAATAAATGCTATTGATTATTATTACTGTTAAGTGAGGCTAATACTAGTGGCGTTGGTAGAAGTATCCTGACTTGTTCCTCATGTCTGGTTAAGAAGAAATTGAAGTTGGTTCTTGAATGTGGAGAGGGAGCGTTCCTATTGGTTGCTGGGTGCGCTCCTATTAGCTTTTGATGATGCATGTCTTTTTGAAGTAGATTTTGGCAGGAAAAGGTGTAGAAAAAAAATGATGATGAGAAATTGAGAATTAATCAAGTAATATTTCACGTGGTCTGTGCAGAAGTTGATTATTATTGATTGGAGTACATTTCTCTATTGCCTGAATGGTTCTGTTGGTGGAGATATCGATTTTATTGTAGAAGTTTTTCGCTAGTTTTTTGATGAATTGCTTGAAGGTTGGGAAATTTTAATGAATTTCTGATATCAGCAGCATGTACCAGTGTGCTTTTACTATTGTTCATAGGATGCTGGATTGAGAGCTTTCTAGGATATCCATAGTAGTAGGCGCACAGTGGGCCCAGACAGGGGAGGCATAAGTCAGGATAGGTCTAAGCATCAGTGCATAGATAAGCATCTTGTTGGTTCTATTTAATGTAGAGTCTCTCGCGAGAAGGGGAAAAATTTTTTCTGACTGCTGCTTTATATTGCTGCTTAATTACTATTACGTGTTGTTTGAAAGTGAATTTCTTATCTAACGTAACACCGAGGTATTTTGTGGACCCGGACGAGGGGATTTTGTTATTGTTTAAATATATGTCAGGTTCAATGTTTCTATTATTTTTATTAAAGAAGACGGTCTCTGTCTTGAAAACATTCAGGGCTATTTTCCAAGTTGAGTACCATACTTCTAAGTCTTTGAGGTGGTTGTTTAGTGCTTGGCCTATGTTTTTCGGGAAGTAGTGACGTGCTAGTATCGCAGTGTCATCTGCGTACACGCAGAGAGTTGTGTCTGGGTGTTTTGGGATGTCGTTCACGAAGTAGTTGAAGAGGGTGGGCGATAACATTCCTCCTTGCGGGACTCCTGCTGCGATATTTCTTGGTGAAGAGTAGGTTCCATTGATGATGACAGAGAAATTTCGATTTTTTAAATAAGATTTGATAATTTTGATTAGGTGGGGGGTGTATTAATTTTTATTAGTTTATAAAGTAGACCAGTATGCCAGACCCAGTCGAATGCTTTCTGAATATCAAGAAAAACTGCACCTGTGAGTTGTCCTTTGTAGAATCCAGTTTTAACTAGTTCCACCACTCTGAGTAGTTGGTGTGATGTGGAGAGCTCTGGAACGAATCCATGCTGTTCGTGGATCAGGATGTCATTTTCACTATTGAATTTGCTCAGTCTATTGTGGATAATTTTTTCTGCGATTTTGCTTAACACTGAGAGGAGGGATATAGGTCTGTAATTTTCAGGTTTAGTTGGATCTTTTCCAGGTTTCCGGATCGGTATGATTGTGGGAGTTTTCCAGGAATCCGGAAAGTGACCGATGTCTAGCATATTTTGGATGATATTTCTGAGTTGGTAGATGCAGAGATATGGAAGATTTTTAATCATTTTGTTTGTGATACCATCCTTACCTGGTGCTTTATTAATTTTTAGGATTTTGATGTAATTTGCGATTTCTGAAGCAAGTGGTGGAGGGGGGGGAGTTTTCGAAGTTTTCTTTATTCATGAAGAATTCGTGAACGACGTGTTTCACTGTGATATCATGTGTTGGTGAATTTAGATCGTTTAGTTTAAACTGACTCTGAAGTGAGTCAGCGAGTGTTTCAGATTTGTCTGCGTCACTCAGGGCGATACCAGTTGGAATGTTTAGGGCGGAAACAGGGGGTCTTCTCTTTCTGAGTGCTTTTGACATACTCCATAGAGTGCCGTTTTCAGCATTCAGGTTTTCAAGAGTTTCTTCCCAATCTTTTTGTTTGTGTAAGTGCACTTTACGCCTTATTTCATTTTGAATTCTGTTTAAATTTTGTTTATCAGCAGGGAATCTTGTGAACTGCCAAAGTTTTTTGGCTTTGTTCCTTTCTCGAAAAAGGTTTCTAAGCTCTCTGCCGATAAATGCCTGTTTGTTTGTCTGGATTGGTTTTGAGGCGTTTTGGTGTGCACTTAAAATGTTGTGTGTTAGTTTGGCTACTTCAATTTTAATATCCTCTCCTCTGTGTGCTTTGGGGAGTGTAAAAGTGTTGATGGTTGTGTCAAGGAGTGTTTTTCTAAACAATTCCCAGTTGGTGTGGAGCTTCGGCGAAGGAAGCTTAAACTTCTCTTGAGAAGCAAAGTGAATGAGAACTGGGTTGTGATCGCTACTTAACTCTGGTAGCGAGTGTATCTGGAAGGGCCAATCAAAGTTCGCCGTAAGAGCAATGTCGATGGTGGAGGCGGAGTTATGTCCGAATCGTGTTGGAGTGGGAGGGGCTAAGATATCTATGCCGTTCTGATCGGCAAAGTTTTTAAGTGCATTACCTCTCGATGAGTTGTATGTGCAGCCCCAGGTAGTATGCTTAGCATTTAAATCTCCGCATATTAGTGAAGTCGGCCCTAGATTTAGAATAGTTTTTATGTCTGTTGGAACGTGAGTGACTCTGACAGATGGGGGTATATACATCGAGGTAATGAGTATTGGGTTTCCATCCGTTGGGGTAAGGGCAACGATAGTTGCTTCTGCACCGTTTAATGTGGGTGTTGGGATATTGTAGTGTGGGAGAGGTTTCTTAATAAGAATTGCAGTTCCGCCAAACGGGCGATTGTTTGTGGTGGGTCTGTCATTTCTATATGTGGTGTAGTTTGGAATTGAAAATTTCATTCCTGGTCCGAGATGTGTTTCTTGGATTAGTATTAAGTCAGGGTTGTGCTTATCTATAAAGTTCCATAATTCTACTTCGTGGAACTTTACACCATGGGCATTCCAAAACACCAGTTTGAGTCCGAGAAGGGTGAATTTTAATTTTTGGAAGTGGGGGGTGTCGCGACTACACCCGATACGAAAATGTTGAGCTTGTCGAAGTCGCTGGTGACTTTCGACATGTTGTTAGGGCTTCGAATATTTTCGGGAATTTATTAAATAGGTTTTGTAGTTCTGCAATGGCTATAATGAAATTAAAGTTTCCTGGTTGTGGGGTGGTAATAAGGGCAGTAGCCGGTTCAAACTGGTGTTTGGCTTCGGCTGACATTTGGGCTATTTGTGGCGCCATCTCTTGGGTGGTTTCGTTACTGCAAATGTTCGCAAAAGTAACACCTGCAGTTACGGGTCGGGTGGGAGGGAGGTTCCTTTTTTCCGTTTTCTGAGTAGACTGACCTTTTGCTGGTTTCTTTTTAGGGAACAGCGGGCATCCCTGCCAAGAGGCCATATGGTTAGAGTTGCAATTAATGCATAGTGGGTTTTCTAACCTTTCTTTAATAGTGCATTCCCCAGTGCGGTGGTTTTCACCGCACTTGAGTCATCTGACATTCATTCTGCAATTATGTGAAGAATGGTGGAAATAATTGCAGTTGTAACACTACGTAGTTCCTTGCTTCTTTTTAAAAGATACTATCTTGACAATGATGTGCATGATGGATTGTACTTTATAGATTTCCAGGGGTCATCTCCCCTACTGATTTCTACCATAAAAATGGGGAGTGAGAATTTTGTTTTTAATTGCTTGAGTTGAACGACCTTCTCTACCTTGATGCCTTTAGAGATAAGGTCTGCTTTGATGTCCTCCCCATCAGAGTGCACTGGAAGTCCTTTTACACAAATTTTAAAAGGACGATTATTTAGGGGTTGAATCACGTAGTATTCAGCCTTTAGATTGGTCAGGAGAGTGGTAATTCCACGGTGATCATCTTCTGAGTTGGGTGAGACTTTTATATATTGTCCCGATAGCTTGCAAGCTGAATTCGGGAATTCCCTGTTTATGGCCTGGATGATAATGTTGTAGTTCTGGGTAAGCCTAAGCATTACCGGTTGGATCTTTGGAGGTGTGGGGGGGGATGTCAGCGTCCGCCATATTGGGATCAATTGCCCCCAACGCATTGAAGCTATTGCTCGTGGTTAAGTTTACATTATTATTTTCAATAGTGACTGCCTTTTTTGCAGTTTTTGTAGGTTTTTGAAAACCATTTGCGTCAATGACGCGTTGAGCTTTGGGAGCTCTAGTTTGGCTAACTGCAGAAGGTGATGCGGCTTTGTTTTCAGTTAAACTGCATGACTCAGCCATGCGTTTCCTAAGATTTTTAATAGCAGATTTGCTATGTTTCTGGCAATTATTTAAAGGGCAAGGAGAAGTAAAGTTCATCTCACCTAGAACTTTGTCCAGTTCCGCTTGGCAGGTTTTCTTTTGCTAATACAGGTCCTCTAGTAGTGGTTGGGATCTGACTTCTGGGTCCTCTTCTTCTATGTCTATGAGTCCGTTTAAGTGCTCGATTCTTTGTCTGATAATTTTTTCTTGCTTCACAAGGATGGTGTGAGTGTAGCAAATTTCCTTTGCTGCTGGTGGTTGGTCGTTGCTCTCCGGAGTCACCGTTCCGGTGTCCATCGCATCGTTCGGCGCCTGGGCACCCACGTTAGGCTTAGAAAGCTCCATAGTTTCGTGCGTCTGTCCTCCTTGAAGTCCAAACGTCGAATCCGTTAAATGAAATTAAATGAAATGTTAAATGAAAGCAGACCAACTATACCACTTCCCTCAAAATATGTGGTCAGTCTGTTGCGGCCCCTTTTAGATCATATATTAGCTTTCCCCCTTTGACTAGAGGAAGTGATTTTAAAGGGAAGTGCGATTGAAACGAAAATGGAAAGTTATTTTAAAGTATAAAGGTGTTGGGGAGTGTAGAAAGAGGGTGAATCAGCTGTTCTAAGATACTGTTTGTTAGCTCTCTTCTTTTTAAGGGAGAAAAATTAAAAGGGTATTGGTAGTTAAAATGCTCTTGGTTATGGTGGGATTCAATGAAAGTAATTTTCACAGGATTGATAGAGAAAGCGTAGATTCCATTGCTGTGTGCAAAAATAGGCTAGGCTTGGATAAGAGGATTTCTGTAGTTAGTTCGTAGGAGCGTCTAGAAAGCAATATGAGTGTCAATTTGGAGATTCGAAGGTCTTTAAGGATGGCTGTGTTTCTAATGTATCAATCAATCACAATCGGGGGAATCTTTTCCTTCTTGTCAGAGGGAGTACCGAATCTGACTCGGCACTGCCAATTTGAGTGATGGTTATATTGAATGTTTGTTGATAACTAGTAAGGATGTAAAATATAGCTTCTTGGAAACTTGAACTTTTTATCTTTCTTATAGATTCTCAAATATTTTAGTTACCATTAAAATTTCTTCGTTTCCCACCTTAATAGTGTAACTGAAATTGATGGAAAAAAAATTAAATTATCTAGTATGTTTTTGTATCACTTGCTAAATATTATCTTAAAAATATTTAATGTGTATTCTTAGTAAAATGTATCTATATATATTTACCAATAGATATTTAGAATGCATTCTTGTTTTGCTGTTATTTAAGAGTAAGTGAATGATATATTCTTATTTATTCTATTTTATGATAACTAGTTATAAATGTTTATAAATATGTTATAAATGTTTATAAAACTTTCTTTAAATGTGTGTGTGGGCAGTTAAGACAGAGAGGAACTTTTTTTTTTTACAAATTATCACCTGTGCGAAAAAAATTTTGTGATCTTATATAAGTATAAATTTGATTATTTATTTTAGAAGAAATTATTCCTTATTTCTTAAAAATATTCAATCTCTTAGCGATAAGTTAATAATAATTTCTCCTGAAAACTTTTACCTTTTTTATACATTTGATTCATTTGTTTTATTAATATCGAATACTTTACTTATTATACTTAGAAGCAAAATTAAGGAGGAAGAAAGAGGGAGGTTTTTATAGAATAAAAAACCATAAATAATAAATTCTTTATTCCTCATGTAGACTTATTAGAATACTTTGCTTTTCAAATGGAATTTAGTAAAAAAAAATACCATTGTTAATAAAATTTCATAAATTAATTTCTATTGAAGAATGATTTGTAATAATATTTATGAAGAAAAAATTACCTAGAAATTTTGATCATTATTTTTTTTTAAAAAAAAGGCGTTTTATGTATATATAAATGTATGAAAGTTTAAATTTATTGTTTCTTATAATATTAAGAGTGATTATTTTAAATTAGACAGAAATAAGTACTTTGCATGCTTTTGGAAAATAATAGAAATATATTCGACTTTATACTGATCTGGAATATGTTCATTTCTTATAATTTTTCATTTTTTCATGCATCTAAATTCTTAATAATCCTTACAGTTCCAATTTACAGAAGAAAATGTTCCCTTTGTTTCAAATCAAGCAATATTCTGGAGGCAAGTTTCATCTAATCTAACTCTCACAATTGTTATGTTTCAGAGCATTGTCAAGTCCAGTTTAATTTTTGCTGCTTATTCTTTTATGGTACGTTTATAAAATACTTCATTCATATAATGTTTCTAAAAGTTATTCTGATAATTAATATACTACAATGCATATTTTTACTAAATACTTATTATTTTGTGTGCACATTTTTATTACATTTTTTTGGCATATATTTAAAATATTTCTCTGTCATCATTTTTAAGAGTTAAATATGAAATTTGCTGTCAATTTTAGCATTTTTTTTCCAGATAGGAAAAATTACCATACGCATAACATTTCATGATTATTGAATTTATAGATTTTCATTGCAAAAGCTACGAAAATTTTTAATCGAATTTTAGATTATTGTAATCATTACTTTCATTTTTTTGGAGAGCTTATAACGAGAAATAATATATCTGATATAAATTTTGATAGAAAAGCTTTCTTTCTTTCTTTTGTTATTTTCTATAAAATTTAATAATGTAACTTAATTTAGAGTAATTTTTTTAATGTTTCAGATGCATCCTTCAATAGAAAATATAAATGTATTTGATATTGGTTCTTTGAAGAAAAAAAACGTTAAAGATATTTTAACGGAAGCAAAAGTATTGCATGATAGAATTTCGATTCCGATGAGTCGCATTTGTGATAATGAGGCTTCTGCACAAATAAGGATTCCATTCGAAAATTCAGGTGGGAATGGATTTGTAAGAATAAGTATCGATTCAGATGCTTAGGAAAAGTAAAGTGATTTATCTCATGTACAGACGAGGAAAAGTTTTAATGTTTAATGTTGTAGATTTTTGAGATGATTAAGTTTTTTTCTTCTTCTTTTTCCATTAAATTATTTTGCAATTCAACAAATATTCTTCACTGCTGTTGGTTACATTTCATCATTTAGCTGAAGAAATGCCTTTTTAATTTTCATAATGTGTAGCAAATTAATTAAGAATATTTATTCATTTAATTCCTCAGGAAGTAAACATTCAATCTTTTCATCTTCTGTGTTTGTAATGGATATATAATTTCAGTCATGACAGTTGTTTTATTTCATATGAAGAATCGGAATTAAAATATGTTTGGAACATATTTTAATACAAGTGTGTCTCATTTAATATTTAAAAATTAGTAATGCTAAACAATTAACCTTGAAATGTTTAACTGATCTTTTTAAAGCATTAATTTAGCAAACAAGAATGTCTCAATAATCAGATGAATCTTTTTATATGCTTATCAATTTGCCAAGATCTGCATGAAAATACTAATTTAAATGAATGCTTTTGATCTTTTATTGTATTTTATCTGAGATCAGCATTTATAAGACTTGATTATGTTTAAATCTCAAAAATAATTTTATTAATAGGAATGCATGAGGATATGCTTATTAATAAATTAAATAGGTGTACTTTTTTTTTTGCCCATAATCAAGTCTTATAAATATTAGTAATCAAGTAAATAAAGTCTTATAGCTGTCAAAGATAGGGGTAAACATTATTGTATTTTTTAATGTAGATTATATATATATATATGCTCACAACATTTTTATGACAAATAATTTTTTTTAATTAAATATAGTTCATTACAAACTTTTCGAAATATGTATTCTAGATTGAAGAATCTTAATATATTTCTATTTTATTTGTGCACAAAATTCAACTAAACTATCCAAAAAATTCACCGATACTTGAGTTCCTTGATATTGCATTTGAAATAATTGATAATGTATGTTATGACATTTGATTTCATATATATTATACTACGATAAATTGTTATTAAAACGCATTCTAAAAAAAAAAAGAAAATTTAGTATTTCTGCTTGCTTTCAATCCTGAAAATAATCAAATTCATTTAGTTATTGTTTTAATCCTTGTGACTTAACGAATCTAATTCCGACGTTGATTGGAACATTAATTTTTGAAGTTTTACCGGAGGAAAAGAATTTTTTAAAAATTCTTTTTCTTTAATAATTTAAGATTCAAAGTTATACGATCACCTTGTATATATTTTTCGTCTTTAATGCTAGTACAATATCTTTTTAAAACAATATTCAAGTTTTTAAGCTTTAAAATAAAAATAATTAATTCTTTATTACTATTAATATATATATATATATATATATATATATATATATATATATATATATA
>BMAW01053160.1:1163563-1303577 GCA_019974015.1 Nephila pilipes | reverse complement strand
ATATATATATATATATATATATATATATATATATATATATATATATATATATATATTATATTAAGAGTAATAAAGAATGGAAAATAATACTGAATTAAGACACTGTACCGTAGTTATATTTACTTCAAAATTACATATATAGCTATTAATTTTAATATTTCTTTAAAAAAAAGTGTATGAAAGATCCAATGTTATACATTATATCAGCTGTGAGTAAATTGAGTACAATTAAACAAAACTTAGTGAGGAATTTGATCATTTCGAAATAAACTAGAACGATCTTAAATAGGAAAAAAAAAAAAAAAACGAATTACTAAAAGCTAAAAAAATTTTTTGCTACTACATAAATATATAACTGTTTACTTCTTCAATTGTTAAAATATTTTCTTAAAAATATTTTTGAACTCTTCATTTCAATATGATAGAATAAAAAAGAAAAAAACTACATAAAACTCTCTCAACATTGAGATAGTTTCTAGAGATATTAGTTTATTGAAATGATAAATCTTAACATTTAGAAATTTTTTTTCTTATAAATGTATTTAATTTGTTAAGAAAAGAATTTTAAAATTTTGATACGTTAGTTAACATAGATAAATTTAGAATCCACTAAAATTTTTTTCATTCATATGATAAATTATTCTCTGCGTAATAAAATATTGCTTGATCATATTTCCATCAGATAAAATGCTTCATAGTAGACTCTTTTGAAAATCCTATCTGCCAGGGGTCGAATTCTTATTTGATCATTAAAAATTTCTGCATTTATTATAAGCGATATTTATTTTCAACATCTTCATCTGAAGGATTTCATTATCTGGAACAACAGACCAATTTTCCAATGCTGTTTATTAATGAGATTATTTTGGTAAACCTATTTTCTCTTATTTTAAGTTACTTTTTTTAAGAGCTATAAACAGAAAAAAAAGAATGGAAAATAATACTGCGTTAAAGCACTTTACCCTCAAACTACATCTTTAATTATTAATTTTAATATTTTTTGAAAAAAATTATATGAAAGATTCGATGTAATACACTAAATCAGTTATGAATAAATTCAGTACAATTAAGCAAAATTCAGTATAGAATTTGATCATTTCGAAGAATACGAGAATAATCTTCAGTAATCCAATAATAACGAAGGAAAAAAAACTCAATTTCAATGTTAAGGCTCCCGTCTACCCGCCATTTTGATTTCGTGGACGTAATGTTAATCCTATGGAATTTCGACTTGAATTCTCCCATCTTTATTATTTGATCTATTTGAATGCAATAAAGTGCATCTGAAAGAGCAAAAAATAATCAATGCCTCTGTGGAATTACTTTTTTCCTAAGATTTTTAAAAATATTTTTATTCTTATTTTAATTATTCGATTTTGAGCTTTCCGGTCTTTAAAGAACATTTTCAAATATTTTTAAAAATCGGAGGAAAAAAGTAATTCCACAGAAACATAGATTATTTTTTTCTCTTTCAGATGCACTTTATTGCATTCAAATAGAACAAATAATAAAGATGTGAGAATTAAAGTCAAAATTCCATAGGATTAACATTACGTCCGCGAAATCAAAATGGCGGCTAGACGGGAGCCTTAAGGGATAAAAATTATTTATTCTAGTACTTACGGTATTGAAAACCACAATTTTTTTTTTACAATTTTAATTTATTTTTATACGATTCAAATTACTTTAACTAATTTCGATCCGTTATTTACTAAACAAATTCAATGTACTTCTTCAAATTGGTAAGTATTTCTTTAAAAAAAATTTTTTTTTTCGGTTCATTTAAAATATCAAACAAAACTTTCAGGTAAGCAGCAAGAAGATAGCTGGAGCACGATTAAGCCAAAAATACTTTTCTGAAAACAATATCATAGGATTACGCAAGTTCTCACGAATTTCAATTTATTTTTTCTATTAGAATCAAATTACTTTAACCTAATTTCTATTTACTTTTATTACATAATTAATTTATTTCTTCAAATAGGTAAACATTTTCTAAAAAATATTTTTGAATGATTCATTTTAATAGCAAGAAGATGGCTGGAGTGCAGTTTAGACGACAACGCTTTTGAGAAAACAAGACCGTTTGAAAAATGGTAAACATCCAGAAAAACAGTGTATTATTACGCAGAGAGTTTTCCCCGCGGATCGTCTTGCGCACGGTTGCTATAAACTGGTTTCTCCCAAGGACAACGCCTTAGCGATCAGCCTTTAACTAGAAATTAGGATTTGGCGGGGAAAAATCTTCGTTTGGAATGCAGTTTAGCGTAACCACTTAGCAACAGGAATTGTTTGGCGATATTTTGCCCATTCTGGCTACCATGCTTTATCTCCACTGAGGTGGCTTTAGTTGTGGCAACCCTTTCGAATAAGGCTTCAGGCTCCGCCATAAAAATCGCCAAATTTGGCAATTTTTCAAATCTTGCCAAGTGGTTACGCTAAACTGCATTTTCACCAAATCTTCATCATCGTGTATGACATATCTCAATTGGACGACCACCACATTGGAATGATAATTGCCCAGTTTGGCAATCTTGGCATATTTCAAAAAAACCCTCCAACCCCTCTAAGTAAAGAATCTCCGAAATTTTTGAAATATAGCCAATATGGCGCCAAAAGCAAGTATTTCAACCACGACGCTTGAAAAAAAAAAATGTCGTCGTCTGTGGAAGAGAAATTTTGAAACAATATGGCGTTTTCACTAAGCTTGAAGCTTTATTTTAAATAATTCTTTTCAGTATCTTATTCATAAAACAAATACATCATAGAATGAAATTCGACACTATATATGTATTATCCAATGCTGCAAATTTAAACAAATGTTAAAAACAAATTCTAACATATTAAAACTTTTCTAAAATAATATTATTAAATTAAATTTTAAAGAAGATAAGTAAAAATACTTTTTTAAATACTAGAAAATCAGCGCTAAATTAGGATGCTTTCATAATTTTAACGAAATGTCTGTTTGTAAACCAAATAAATTTGCAGCCATTATTTCAACTTGAGGATAGAAGAATGATTCATTACCATTATATTACAGGAATCCGAAATTTTGATTTTTTCATTCATTTACCGTGAAAAATATATAAAACAAAATTTTCTGATAATTTCTCATTGAATTAAAAAGTAGCATATTTAATAAAATATAAAGCTTATGAAGCGAAATACATTTCACAAATGCAGTGCAAAACGAAGGAATAGAAGACTTGTTTATGACGTTAGGTATCACGTGGTCAAGATATTATACGATCGAGATGTCACATGAATTTAGCCCATAGCCAATCAGAAAGAACTCTATTTGTTATCCAATCAATGGATGCATGCATTTTTTTTTTTTCGAAACGAAATTCAGCCCTCTGTTATGGTTACGGGTAAAGTTGTTGCATCTGTGTTTGGTAAACAATTTGTATGCTTTTAGTGAATAAATAGCTTTTGTCACTTAATTCTCCATTCAATCTCTCATATTCGCTTGGAAATTTTTATTCTGTTTTGCTATTGTTTTTAAAACTCTGGTGCAAAAGAGTGTGAAGTTTGTGTCTTTATCTTCTCTTTAAATTTTACCATTTCATGTACGGAATATTGAAATGAAATTTAAATATATTCTTCAAACTTTATCTGTTTTAGATCACATACCATAATAATGAAATTAACTATCATATTTTGGTTTCCAATTAAATATTTTATTTGTATATCTTAATTTCTTCCTACATTTATAGTTATATATAATTTAACTTAAACCGATTTCATTTTTCTTAGTAACTAAACATCAGAAAATTCTTACTGTGTTTCAGATTTTTAAATTGATTTATAAATATGGCATTAGATCAACCAGTTTTTGAAAATACAGCCAGTTATTACAATTCTGCTGCAAAAAAGTGGGTATCTGGTACTTTCACATTGAAAGAAAACTTTTTCCAGTTTCAAAATGATGACAGTAACAATCAGGGAATAGTGCGTATTCCTCTTAGTACTATTTCTGGATTAGAAAAAAGGCAATCTAGTTTTATTTATGCTGCTATTGTTATAACTATTGGCTCCGAAAAGCATTGGTTTGCTTCATTTTCAAATAGGGATACAGTATATAATTTACTTGAATTATTCTGGAGAGAATCATTACTATCTAAAACTTATAAAACAAGTCCTCCTAGGCAGAATGTGGGTGCTACTCCTCTTGGGAAAGAACTTATAGGTATATTACATGAATCAGAATCCAGCTTAGTCAATGCTGCTAATGAATTGGTAAACCAAGGAAGACAAATACAAGAGTCACAAATGGTTATAGAAGACATTAATACAGACCTTAATGTAGCAGAGAAATTTCTGAGAACTTTTAATTTTGTTCAGAATTTTTTGAAAGTAAAAGATCCTGAACTCAAAGTGGAAGGAAAATCGGTGCAAAACGAGGGTCTTCAGAAGCACTTCAAAGTCACTTATACATTTTCTAAATCAACCAGTAAAAGTTGGGAGAAAGGTACTCTGATTGTTTCTGATGAAATAGTTTTGTTAGATGAACGTCAAAATAGATTAATTGTGGTTGAAAGGAATGACTTGATAGAGTTTCAGGTATATATATATATATTTATTATATTCTTTCTATACCTTTCATTAATTTATATATATATTACTTTAAAGGAGAATATGCAGGAGCTATATTTGCATGTATATTATTAGTTATTTTATTAACTCTTTGTTATAAGATATCTTTTTCATAGTTTGAGTTAATTTTTGATACAAAATTTAAAGATTTTCTTAATTATCTTATTGATATTTTTTTATCACCTAAAAAAATTTCTAAACTATGTTTTAAATTGGTAACATTTCTTATTATAAAATGCACAAATTATCAAAAATATTTTATATTTTATTTTTGTTAGGTTACTGCACCATGGGAATTTTGTATGCTGTATAATGTTGGTAATGAGTGGTGTGTTAAGGATTGTTATTTCATGTGCCCACAACTTTCCAGACTTCTTAAATTCTTGAATAGCTTGAAATCTTTCAAACCTAAAATTACATATATTGAGGAGGATCCTGTTGAAGATGGAGCTACATGTTCAGGCAGTACATCTATGGGTGGGTGCATATGTTAACAATTATATATTAAAGAATTTTTATTTTTTAATTAAAGCTCAATTATTTTGTACAATAAATTTTGAATTTAAATATGTTAACTTAAGTTTAATATTTCTAATGCATAGAGGATAGATAACACAAGTAGAAAATTTAGATATTTATTTACTTAAAATATATTGTATTTGTATATGGTTTAATTTACATATATAGATAATTATATTAATGTTAAGATGTTATATTATATATTTACATATATAGATAATTAATAAATTTTCACTTACGGCTTATGGCTGTTATATTTCTGTTGAAATATTTTCAGCTGATTTATTCTCCATAAAATTTGAAACTCACTGTATATTTAAATTGGAATTTTTTCACCTTTGAAGATGATTCACTAAGAACCTGTTTTTGATTAAAGATGAATGCCAAAGGTGTTACAGTGATGTGACATCTGTTAAGGCACCAAAATAGATTTGACATTGATTAAAAGATCAGTTTTAAATGCTGCTGCAATGAGTTGTTATTTTACAACCATTAATAAGACCTGGATTCATTATTATATACAGGAATCTAAGCAACAATCAAAACAATGGGTTTCCTCAGAAGAATTTGCTCCATAGAAGATGATCTCATTGGCTGGAAAAATCATAGAGAATGTTTGGGATGTAAAGGTTGTCATACTTATGGACTTGGAAAATAGAAAACGATCAATGGATAATACTGCAATTGATGTTTCTCCAGATCTTGTGTGGGTGTATGACTAAAATCAGTCCAACATAGTGGATAATGGGGAATGATACTTTATTCTCAAATATTAGGACAAGATGAACATAGGTAGCAAGCTTCTTCAAATTAACAGCACAATCAATAAACGCAGCACTTGTACAAATCAGTGACACAACTCTAACATCTACAGCACTTATGCAAGACAAACGCATACAAAATAGCACTTGTAATAACAGTCACACACACAGCACTTTTAATAACGTTCAGCTCACCTTACTAGTTCACTCAATAGACTTCTCCACAGTACTACTGCATACAGATTCGGACTGTTTCAGCTACTTCACCAATTCACTCAGCCTCTACCGGCAGATCCACTCAACCAATGCTGACCACTTACTTACCTCACCATATTTATAGCTGCCAGGCAGGGTTTGACGTCGCCGAGAAAATCTTAACATTCCTCCCAGTTGAGATTTCATCAAGATTCCAGCATTTTCTAGTACCTTTGTTTTCTCACAAGTCACTTAGTGGTGAAAGTTAAGGGGACATTGCTTAAGCTTTCCTTGATTGACATAGGCATAATATAAATATTGGGGTGCATAACCCTCTCGAGCTTTAATCCCCAGTTATAGTAATATTTTATAAGAGACTGAACATTGGTGTCAAACTTGCCCAGGAGTGAAAAAATAAAAATTATTGCAAATGTTAAGTTTATATGGAAAAAACAAATTACGAGCAATGCTTGATTATTAATTATTAAAAGTTAAAAATTATCTATATTCTATTAATAATAGTAAAATTCAGAATTGCTTAGTATTTTCTATGAAGTTGAATTAATAGAGTTAAGAATTTTTAAGTTTACAAAGGAATATTGTAAAATTGTCGATTTTGGGAATTAAGTCTTGAAAAAACCTATTTCTATATTTTCATGATTTCATTAATTATTGTAGAGGATACTATTATAAATGAATGCAAGAGAGTAAAAATTTTCTGGTTGCATTGGGGTAGAAATATCCTGTCTTATTTCTCTGATCTGGTTGGGTTCTAGATTCGATGATTTTTCTCGCATAGCGAGTTCCTATTGGTTGCTGGGTGTGCTCGTATTGGCTGCTGTGGATGGATGTCATTGTGAAGTAGATATTCTCAGGAATCAGTGGAAAATTATTGAAATGGTGAATTTAAAAGGAAAAACGATGGATTAATCGAGGTCTGTGTAGAAGTTGATTATTTCTGATGGATGTGTATTTTTTGATAGCTTGAATGGTTCTATTGATAGAGTTATCAATTTTTAGGAAGAATTTTCTGGAAAGTTTTTTAATGAAGGTTTTGAGTGATAGGTATTTAATTGAATTTCTAATATCTATATTTCTCATATACCTGTTTGATTTTACTATTGTATGTATTATTGATGATTGGGATTTTTCAAGAGTATCTAGGGTTGTATTTGTACAATAACACCATACAGGGCAGGTGTAAGTCAGGATAGGTATAATCTAAGTATCAGTGTATAGATAAGCAGTTTATTACTTCTACTTAATGTAGAATTACGTGCTATAAGGGGGTATATTTCATTAACTGCAATTTTATATTGCTTTTTAATTAGTGTAATGTGTTGTTTGAAAGTGAGTTTTTTTTTTTTTTTTATCTAATGTTACTCCTAGGTATTTTGTGGACCAGGGAATTTTATTATTGTCTAAATAAATGTCTGGTTCAATTTTTCTGTGGTTTCTAGAAAAGAAGACGGCCTCTGTCTTGGAAACATTCAGGGCTATTTTCCAAGTAGAGTACCGTACTTCTAGGTCCTTATTTAATGCATGGTCTATGTTTTTTGAGAAATAGTGGCTTGCTAGTATCGCAGTGTCATCTGCGTACATGCAGATAGTTGGTGTCTGGGTGTCCTGGGATGTCGTTCGTGAAATAATTAAAAAGGGACGGAGATAAAATTCCACCTTATGGGACTCATGCTTCAATATTTCTTGGTGATGAGTACGTTCCATTGATGACAACTGTGAATTTTCTATTATTTAAGTAAGTTTATTATTTTAATTAGGTGAGGAGGGGTATTGAATTTAATCAATTTATAGAGAAGGCCTGTATACCAGACTCGATCGAAAGCTTTCTGAATATCAAGAAAAAACGCTCCTGTAAGTTGACCTTTATAGAATCCGGTTTTAATGAGTTCCATCACTCTGAGCAGTTGGTGTGATGTGGAGAGCTCTGGAACGAATCCATGCTGTTCGTGGATCAGGATGTCGATTTCTTTGATGAATTGGCTTAGTCTATTGTGAATGATTTTTTCCGCTATTTTGCCGAGTACAAGTTGGAGAGAGATGGGTCTGCAGTTTTCAGGTCTTTGATTGACACAATCTCTGTAAATGTATATTTTCCCTCATAGGAGAAATGTTGCAGGGAAGCCACCTTGAGTTTGTAACACTATAGTGAATAACCCCATTCCTAATAAAAGTATTTTACGAATCACCCTTGTATTTTGTTTTGGGATTGTTGCTTTTTAGTGAAGTTTATTTCAAACAAATTTATAAGATAACTTTAAGGAGCTACTTTCAATTTTTGAAATATTTCTTGATCTATTTTTGTATTCTACATTTGGTGTAAAACATAGTTCTTTATTAAATCTAATTCATTATGATTAATCTTGTGTCTAACCAGAAAATTTCACCAAATGATGATTGGTGCAATTTTGTCTGGAATTGTCAACTTTCATAGTGAACAGAATTTTACACACATATTGTTTTTTCTCCCCAAGATTCTAAACTGGTATTCATTTATAAATTTTTGTGTTGAAGTTTTTTTTGTACCTTGTTTATAGCTTATAATGGATAAAAAATTAAATGACTTTATTTTTAACTGATAAAAAGTACAACATTGTTATAATGAAATATATAAAATACTAACTGGAGTACTAATTATAAGGGTGAATATTTAAAATAAAATGCTACAAAATTTTTTTATAAACTTTTTTAAATGAGAATAAACAAATTAATAACAATTTTTGAAAAAATCTATGGAGAATAGTAAATTATCAGAAGCATAGGGACCATAATATAATAGATGTTACATCTATATGGAGCAAAAATGTTAGCACAAGTGGAGGGGGAAAAGCGAAAGTTAATCATATATACAATTTTATTGATCCTGATACAGGAGTTTATACACAAACAGTTGAGAGAATGTGGGGCAGTGCTAAATGGAGGAACAAGAGACATAGGGGGACAGCATCAGGTGAAAGAAAATAGACCGTTTTGAATCTATGTTAAACTTTATATCAGCCCATTTTCCACTGAAATCCGATTGACTACTTTGTTTTTAAATAAAGTGTTTTATTTTATGATTTGTCACAAAAATTTTAGGTGTAGATTGGCAGCACTTTAAAACCGCCAAATCTGTAGCTGCAGTGATGTTAATACGCAAGTACCGTAAATTTTAAAATTGAAAATAAATTTTGAAAAAAATTGCTTTAAGGTGTACGTTATTATTATACTAAATTTAGCTCATCTGCACCTTTTCATTGTTGAGCTACATTACACGTCAAAATGTGTTGGCCGCAGTAGCCTAGTGGTCATGGCTTCGGACTCCTGGCTATCGGTTATCGTTCAATCCTTGGGCACTAAAGACCTGCCTTGTAGCTGGGGCTGATGCATGTTAAATCTGTCGGGGTCCAAAGTCCTCCCGTTGGCGTGGTGGAGAAGTTAGGAAAGAGGGGGGCAACTCAGGTGTTGTCCTCGTCACTTGACCGTGGTTCCAAATTATGAAGTCTGTCGCCAATAGCCTGCTTGTTGCTTCTAGTGTGACGTTAATAAAAACTAAATGCGTCAAAATGTGCTAATTTTTTTTATTAATAAATTTTTGTCTCAAGCTAAATCTATGTGGCTCTCCATTAGCTTTCAACCATTTTTTAAATAATCGCATTCGAAAGCTCATTAAAATGCACATCTTTTGTACAGAAATTTTTTTTGCATCTGCTGGCTGACAAACATAATAAAATGGTGAAAAGAGGTTTGAAAAGTATCTTTAATTATAACTAATTTAAATAAATTTGAATCAGTAAAAATATGCTTATGGTTCCTTCCATACACCAACGAAAAAAACTTTGCGATATGATCAAAATAATGTGGATTTATAACCTTTCAAATTTATATATATGATGCGAATGCAGATTTTTAAAATATCCAGAAGCATGAATCTTATAACTAGTTCGATTGAAAATTCTTTGTATTGTAAAACTTATATTAATTGAAACACCAGGGCTGGCAAAAATAGTTTACATTGATGCAGTTTCCAAGTGGTCATGGCTACTGTTGTTCAGTTTAATGGTGGATTTAAGTCCTATTATGTAGTGGTGCTAATGTGTATGAAATCTGTAGGTACTTCTTTGTTATAGTACACATGAATCACCAAACAACTAAGAAATATTGCTGAGGTAAATTGTGTCGAAAGGTAGGCTTCACGAGTTTCACAATGATCTTGGTATAATCGTAATTTGATGGGCGTTGCTATGGAAGTTAGAAGAGTGGATGCTTGTTCAGATGGAATTTTGCACTACAGTTAATTGATGAGGACTACCAGGTTAATCATGAGTATTGCTATTAAATCAGTAAACTCAGTGTAACCTCTGTAGGGTATATAAATATTAACACTAATGACATTTTATTCTTTCAGACTATATGCAAAAAACACCTTCACCGATAGAAGTCATTAAAGCACGATCCAATTTAATAAATTCAACTGCTGCTCAAGCACAGTTATTAACAGATGACGGTGTCATTTCAGATGAAGATATGGAAGAAATATCCAATGTACTGGCTAATCTACAAGTCTTAGCTACTGAAGTTAGTCAAGAGCAAAAGAATCAGATGGAACAAATCAACTCACTTATCACTGATGTTGAAAAAACTGAATTGAGGATGAAAGCAGATATTAAAAATATAAAGAAAGCAACATAAGAAGGAAGACTTATTTTAAATATCTTTAAAATTTTAATGTAATCATGATTTTCCAAATTCTTTTATTGTTACTCAATAGAGATGAAAGTTATTTATATTTTAATAACTGAAAATATAAAAATAGAAATCATAAAAGAAATTTTATAAATATTCAATTAATTTTTATTTGAAACAGATTAGGTTTAACTATTAGTGGGTTAGGGAGAAAATTGTTTATCTCAAATTCAAAAAAGTTATTTTCCTCGTGTGCAAACATTTTATTTTGATTAATAAATTCTTTTATGAAGTAAAATCATAAGTACATATATATATATATATAAAATAATAAATACTATGAAGGTATACAACATATTCTCAGCTCTATTCAAAGTTTACATTTTCAAATTTTGCAATTCTTTATAGTTCAAAACTATTAGAATTATCATAAGCTTCCTTGTATTTTTTTAAAAATTTTTTACTCATTTAAGTATTCATTGAAATTTATTAGCAAATCTAATGCAGATTTATTATTCTCCTCAAACCATTTTGCTCAAAAAGTTAGGGAAGAACCTTTTGTTACACTTATTAAACTAAATTTAGCATGCCTTTAAAAAAACATATTCCAGCATTTTAATACTTTTCAACATTATTTAATGAAAGAAAAGAGGTTCCTCTTATTCTTTCAGTCTACATCTATGCCAAATCTATTTTCATACAAATTATATTCTTTTTCTGCACATACCTTATTTATTCTTGTGTAATCTCCTTTTTCAAATTTTAAAATTCCGTACCTATACACATTATTTCTTTTCAAGTTATTAATTGGTTGCCAATATATATGTTTTTGATAACTATACATTAAATTTTTAAATGGTTTAATTAACACATCTCTTTGGTTGCTGCATTTTGAATAACCGTTGTTTGAATGTTAGATTATTTTTGAATAACCATTTTTAGCATTCATTAAAGAAAAGTAAACACTATACATTTCATCAATATGGAAATCATGTTCTTGTTGCAAATTGGAAATATTTCAAGCCCTTTTATTTTAATTCAATTTATTGAACTTATAAAATAAAATATTTTCTATGAAATTTGTAAAAGTATAGATTAAAAAAAAAGAAAGAAAGTTATGAAAAAAAATCACAAATTTAATTCCACTTATGAAAAACTTACACAACTCACTTTACATGCATATGGTAAAAAAATCAATTTTATAAAAGTTTTTAAATAAAAAGTAATTGATTACAATTAGTTCACAATGAATTGATAAATAAAACCTACATTGACTGATTATTACAATAAAATTTTTGTCTTCAATGTAAAATACCGTACAAGAAATAAGTCATATTTTTAGACATCCTCCAATCTTTTGGTCATTTCTAGAAAAGATTTCTTTGATAACGCAATCAGTGTCTCTGTTGAAAGCTTCTGAATCCTGTCATCACAGAGAAGTTCTTGAGCAACTCCTTCAAAAATTTCAGATTCAGTTTTTCCTGTAAGTAAATTGTTACAAAAAAAATTATGAACAAAAGACAATTGCTTAGTTTGATTTGAATTAAAAATTGTCTAAAATAAGGGTTCTTAACTGAAGAATCCCTTGGAATTTTATAAGAAGATTTCAAGAGGTTAATAAGCAAGGAAAAAAAAACCTCATTATATTAAATGACAAATTGCAGTAGCATTAATGTAATCTGTTATCAAGAATATCACATAGTTTAAAATTCTTATTCAAGAAAGATAACTCTTCACAGGAAAACTAAAAAATAAAATACAATTTAAAGTTTCTCATTCATTAAATATATTATTTCCATTTAGGATCTATCTGATATTTGTATGTAATTAATGAGCTAAGAAAAATATTTTTTCTAAGTTGCTTTTCAATATAATTGCATTGTTTAGAATTTTATTTTATGCTTATATGTGTGTCAACTCATGTTTAAAGTTAGAGAGATCCTTGAAATGAATAAGGGTTAAAAGCATTATTTTAGTATAATGCTAAATTAAGATTACAATTATCTTAAATTAGCATTATACTAAAGCTGTAAATATAATGGGCTATTGCCAGTAAAACTTCAAAATTTTCAATAATAGCCAAATGACTAGGATGACAAACTATAACATACTTTCTCCTGGCTTCTGCACTAAATGTATTGAAGCTTAAATGAATCTAAATGATGAATTTATTTCATATAATAACTTATGGCAAAAAGGGGTCTACAATTATCTTAATTCTTATCTTAATTCGCCATTTCTATACTGAATGGACTAGTGTGTTGTCGCAACATAAAAAAGTTCATCTGGTTCAGTTATATTAACTTCAATTAAAAAATTCTACGAGAATTTAATAAATATATGGAATCGGTTTCTTAGAAGGGAATCCTTCAAGATGTCATTCAAAAGAGTTTAAAATGCACAAACAATTGTACATTATAGTTCAAAATTAAGAAAATTTTCACATTTGGTTGATTTAATATAAAAATAAAATACAATGCAAGTTATAGTACACATGTATTATCAAGTGAAAAGCTCCTTCACAAAGAAAAGTTAAATGATCAAATACATTCATCACAAAGTTATAATGATCATTAGTTCAGAAATATATTATTTCACAGTTTGCAATTATTCAGTTTTTCTCGAGTCAGGAAAAATAATATAATTTTTCTTTCATTGCTTAAAAAATATTAGCAGGGGCTACTGACAGCATTGAAACAAGTTTTGTTCTTCCTGTAGGATTTTCATTCTGTAAATAAGCTTTCAATGATACTTAAAAAGACATTAAGCTATCCAATTTCTTCTTGGACCTTTATAAAAGAAAGTTTATTTATATTTCTCTTAGTAAATTGTTCTAACATCACGGACAATACCATTGCTTGTCTGTTTCAAAAGTTTATCAAAACCCTTTTTTTAATGCCAAGATTCCATATCATTGAAAATATTGTATTGCATTATGTTCTACAGGAAATGGAGCCTAAATTTTTAGCATTTCTTTTGAAATGTGAGGCTAAAAAACAGAACTAGTAGCTTATGATAATAAATGACAAAATTCTTGTTTGAATAAAAGCTAGTTTAGTTTAGTTTTTATTATTAACGTCGCACTAGAATCAACACGAGGGCTATTGGCGACGGACCTTGTAATTTTGAACCACGGTCAAGTGACGAGGACGACACCTGAGCTGGCACCCCCTCTCCTAACATCCACACCACACCAACGGGAGGACTTTGAACCCCGAACAGATTTAATGTGCATCAGCCCCTGCTACACGGCGGGTCTTTGGCGGCCAAGGATCAAACCCACGACTGAACGAAAACCGCCAGCTGCGAGTCCACGACCTTGACCACTAGGCTGCCGCATCCCTTTGAATAAAAGCTAAGCAAGGTTACATAAAACCATGCGGCAAATAGTTAAGTATAATATGCATATTTTGTTGAAAAATAAAATAATAATAATAAAAAAAAAAAAACCAAACCCACACTTCTTAAAGCAGAATAAAACAAATTCTAACGTTTAAAAACAAACTTTAACAATTTAAAAAAGGATACAGGGAGTGAGCTACACAAAACCTGTTTCAAAAATACTCTGGATGTTAATAAATTTTATTAGTTACGTCAACTAAAAAGAGGGAGCAGTGATACCTCACAAACCACATCTCATAAACATGAGGTATGCATCTGACACAAACTGATTAATTAAAAAAATGTAATCAATCATAACAACGAACTATTATGATATAACAGAAAACATGTTGAATACAAATCCCAGATGCATCATTGCCAAATGTATGTTAAAAAATTCAATATTTATCTCATAATGTAACTTGCAATAAGATAATAAAATAGGATATGTCATATTGTTATGGTAAATAACCAACTAAGAAAAATATGCTTGATTTTGAACTTTCCAATATCAGAGGAATATTATATTTTATTATGACAGTTGGTCATACTTCTCCAGATATGCTGTTATTAGGTCTGGAGTGCTACAATTGTTCTTACAAGAGGATCCTAAATAAGGTTTGAAGATCTGAACAACCAATCCATGTGGCAAATATCATATTCCAGATATTTGTTGGCTATCGGAGTCCTATCTAGATAAACGATCATACATAAAAATGAAATTAAGGCAAACTGCACCCCTGGATAAGACAAACATAGCACTCCAAGATATCATCCATATACCCTACAGCAGCCACAAAGCTTCTGTCAGACAAAAATGTCTGTCCAATACAATGCCAGCCCAGACTAACAAATCCTGTTGTCATACCAATCTCTTTCCCTCAAAAGTTGGAGGATATGCTCTTGTATGGAAGTTTTAGTTTTATCTTACATTGATAACTTTTCATAAAATCTTAAATAATCTGAATAAAAATATATAGATTAAGAAACGAATACTCTTTTTGACACTAAAAGCTACATTATAATAAGCCACAGAAAACAGAGTGCATATAAATAGATTTTAAGGGAGGTCAGTATTCAAATCAAAATCATGACTAGTAGGCAAAGATAAGGTAACATAATATTATTATACATAATTATTTTATATAAATGAAATTTTTTTAAGCAGAATTAAAAACTTGTAAAGAATTGCAATTGACATTAAGGCTATAGATTATCAATCCATGATCATATAAGAGTAGAAAATACATCTTTTCATGATATACATTGTTATTTTTTAATATAAATGGATGCTAATTATTCAATTGATTATCAGCTTCAATCAGTGCTGATTTAAAAAGCAAATGAATTCCAAAAGATATTTTAACTATCACGAATTTTAGACCCTACAAGATTGCTTTCATACGAACAAATACATTTCACAAAATTTGAAGATGACTACTTTTTAGAAAAAAAATCTATATAACATCAGTGAATTAAATTTATCCTAAGAAAACTGGAAAAAGTTTTCAAATGTTAGCTAACTGTTGAAAAGATCAGTTTGAAAACATTGATAAAAAATAACAATTATTTTTCAAAATAATTAGATGGAATTTTGTGTGGGTCAGCAGTATATATATTAAGCATTTCTCATTGATTAGTTTTGAGAATAAAATGTTCTTCAGGATGGGATTTTAAACTATGGTTACTTCCCTCCTTTTTGTCAATGATTTGTAGTTCTGAGTGTCAGTCAACAAAAGTCAAGATAGTGAGTTGATCATTTGTTGAGCAGTGAGGATGTTTGGAGTTCAGATAGTCCCAAATAAACAACGATTCTCCCCTTTTATAAAGAAAGCTCTTTCTGAAAGTTTAATTATTAGCCACCCAATTTGAATTCAAGAAAATATTTGAAATGTATTCTAAAAACTGGTCGCATTTTCTTCCTTACCTATTTCCTTGTCTCTTCCTTAGTATCATAAACAGAATTTTGGAACAGTAAAACTATTCAATTCACATGTAATAATCAGAACCCCCCCCTCTTATAATTATTTTAGTTAACACTTTTAATATGCACAATTGCTGTTTTTTGAATATTACAGTTCATTTACAAATGAATGAAATTTACGACTTTAAAAGACATTTTTCTATATAATTCATCAATTTTAAGAATTATTGGTGCAAATAGTGGAAGATTTGAGATTTTTTTTTTTGCAGAATTTTAAACAATTTAAATAAATTCAGCACTCATTCAAGTGGACATAATATATTCCATCCAAGACTCATTTTGTTTAACACACTGACTGCCTATCACACACCAGTGTGTGGTGATGCCTCAGTATCCAGTCACAAGCTGGCACTGTAAAATTATCCAATTCATTTAGCATTGCAAGTAGGATATTTTTGATGGTAATGGCATGGAGCAATAATTAGAAACAAACATCATGGTTTCAAAACTGATATATATTTTATAATGAAAAATAATCTTGTAAAGTGAGTAATACAGATGATGATAGTGCAGGGCCTTCACTCCCTCACACACAAAACAATAATAAGCCTCTAACGGATGATGAAATTGCAAATTTGTTGGCTGGGCTATCAAATAAGTTTCCGAGTGAATTTAGTTATGATAGGATGAGGAATTTGTTCCTCTCACTCAAGTCTATATTTCGGATTTTGATGATGAATGAATCGTGCAAGATGTGACAGGTAAGCAAGATGATTCACCTACGGTGGAAAACAATTTAACATAAATGAAACAATTTCCTTTCATGCAATTCAAATGTTTGCTCCAACCTGTTTCAGGCAACAATTCTATAAATTTCTTTAGGCCTTTTTTTACCGAAGGAGTCATGGAGGAAATGGTAGCTGAAACTAAGATTATGCTCATAAAGTACTTTTTTAGTGAAAAGCAGAAACATTCTTGTATCAATGTTAGGAAGGACACTATAAAAGAGGAAACTCTTGGTATTTGCAGGATTTATTTTACATAATGGATAGCATTGTGATACAGATTTATATAAAAATTCTGCATTCTGTCACTTATTTTGATTCACTTTTTACATGCTATATGCCAACACGTAATGTGGCATTTGGGGAAAAAATTGACATGTAATACCAATCACATACTGGTGTGTAGTTGAAAAATTCTTTAATGAAAGGCTTACATAGGTATCACATAATTATCTTCTATCACTATTTTTAAAATAAATTTCCAATAAGTGTGTTGGCATATGGGTACAATCTACTTCCAAATCAGGGAAATTACTACAAGTATCAATACAATCGCTAGCGACTGGCAGTCAATATGTTAATTACAACTTTTATTCATTTTTTAAAAATATTTTCTTTTAGTCGAGTAGTTACTCAAGCTAAAAAAAACTTGTAATTAGATAGTGTTTTGCACAGTAATTAAAGCACTGATACAAATTAAATTGTTCAGAACTGGATGTAAAGAAATTTCCAAATAAGGATGAATTAAATGCAGTTTCAAAATATATATATCCACAATTTCTGAGTAACTTATTCATGAAAACTTAAAAGAAATGAATATTTTCTGCACAACTTTGTAAAAAAGTGCTATCTTTCATTATAATAATTAAAACACATTCTTCCTAAATTTAAAAAAACGCTATACAACACAATTTTAAACATAATGTGCATATGTAAAATAACAAGATTGCTTTTCAGTAAAACTTATGTGTTGAATAAGTTTCAGTACTTTCGTGAATAAATTATGAATTCATGTGTAAGTTACCTACATAAACTTAATGTAAAATAAATTACAACTTACAAATATATTTTCAAATAATTTCATAATCTTAAATACTAATAGAAATATTGAACTGAAGTATTTATAAATATAGTGCATATGTATGGCTTTACATTTGTCTTCTTTTGCATCATGAAAAGATTAAATTGTTCTATTTTATACAATAGAAGCAAAAGAAAAAGAAAATTTTTCTCATAAACATTTTTAAAAAATGCGCAAGATATACAAATTATGTGTTAAAAAATTTAATTTTTAATATAAAACATAGTTAATTTAATACTAATATTAATTTTTTCATAGATTAAAGTCAATTTTTTTTTTACATAATCTATAAATATTATAAAAGTAAATTACTCAAAATAATCAGAAGTTATTAAATTCAGACAAGGTGAAGAAAAAAAGGAGAAGTTAGGTAAGATAAGGATTAAGGAAAGATGTCTATCACCCTCTCCTGAAAACAAGAGAGATTAGTCAAGTGATCAATGTTCATGGTTTTAACAAGCCCCTGGGTTGAATGTGTGAAAGAAAAATAGGAAGGAGAGAAACTTAACAAATATTCTGTTCAATGACAAAACCTTAGTTACACCTTAATATCACCAGTGACAGATGAGAATAACGTAATTTATGATAATCAGTTAACAGTTATAAGGAGGCAGTGATAAAGCTACCTAAGGAAATTCATTGTTCCTGTTGTGCTTTCTAAATTAAAAACAAAACAAATTTCCCCAACAGAAGCATTCAACCTTATTTATTCTGTTTAAAATTCAACTGCAAGTTATCATCAGCAAAAAAAAAAAAAAAAAAAATCATATTTCCAACAAGCAGAGTCCAAGCAACAACAAATGTGGTAAATAACATTTGAAGATCTATTTCTAATGTGCGGCAGATTACCATGAGAAAGCTTCCTATGCTTAACGGATGAGTGATCACAAATCTCATGAACTGTATACAAACCTCACACAGTAGAAGCTTTTGATCTTTTTTCCTACAAAGAAGACATCTTTATCTTAAGTAAATATGATTCCTATTTGATTTGTTCAACATAAAGATTATTTTCTGTAAATATGTTTTATTTATTTCCATTTTTTCCCATTCTGCAGTTAACCTGGATTTTTTACATCCAGGTCTGGTTATAGTCTCAATCAATCCGACCAAACAAAGTTTGACTGTAATTCTAAATTCAACATCACACGAGTACCTTGCTACATGGTCGGTTGTTGGTATGAAAAAAGTCGCACTAGAAGCAACATGAGGGCTATTGGCGACTGACCTAGTAATTTTGAAACCTCAGTCAAGTGACGAGGATGACACCTAAGCACATAAGTTAATTAAAAAACATGTAATGCGACAATAAAACAAGAAAATACGGATTTTTCTTTTCAGGAAAAAAAAAAAAGAAGATAATTGCAAATGTTTGAATTATCACATATTTTCCCATTCAACTCCATAATTTCTAATCATAAATTTAAACATGTTCAAATTATTTCACTTATACTTTAGTTTTGAATAATAAACCAAATATCTCATTAAATGAAATATTTATAACATCAAATTCAAAAATTTTGTTAGATTTTCATTAAAATGCTAGAAAGTTTCAATCAAAAGTGGAAAATATGAAAGGCAAAAAGTTAAAATTTTGGGTTTGTGCAGATTTTTCCAAGGGAAAAACCTAGTCTTTTATTGATTTTTAAAAAATGGAAAAACAGATACTGACACCAGGATAAACAGATTCTGAAAAATTTAAGACAAAAAACAATTTTTCAATAAGTATGAGAATTTTTTTTTTTTTTATTGTTAAAAGTAATTCTCCAAATAATATTCATGTATTCAAGGTAAAGATTAAAGTTGAGAATCTTTATCAGTTTTCAGAAAACCCTACTTACCTTTCCAATTGACATCAGTGTGAATTTCACTATTTTTATTTTCTGTTGAATCTGTACCAAAGCACCAATCTTCTGAATTAAGCTTTTCTGAAGTAGCATCTTGAGTACGTTTCAAATGTGTAATGAGAGCATTGTGGAGACATGCTACTTTAGGTGACTTGAGAGGTAAAGCCCTCAGTTCATGGACATTTAGTTTACATAGATCACCAATTGTTTTAATGTTTTTAGAAAACAATAAAGTCACCAGACCATGTGCCCTAAAAAAAACATTATATATATAATTTCTGTTTGTCTTACAAAAGTTATTAATGGAAAAAAAAAAAAGACTTAAATGTCCTCTATACCCTTTTCCACAAATATCAATTTTAATTCATATAATATATAACACAGTTGGACCCTATAAATAAATGTATTAAAAATAAATTTCATTTTAGTGATGTGGAAGGATGTTTAATGACCAAGAGCCAGCAGTAATGTATGAGACAACTGACCACAATTCCGACAAAATGATATTTTTAATTACAATAGTTCTATTTTATTATGTGGCTTCACAAAAGAACTTGTTTGCAATCTGTATGAGAACTAGTTTAATCTTTTTTTTACTATCATTTATGTAATAATAACTACACACAGATGTAATATCATTATTATATCAACACATTGCAATATACATGAGCCTAACAATCTGAGCTACAATTCAACTTGATGATTCAATGTCTATCAAATTTTTGATTCAAATGTCCCAATCCAAGATATTATTGAGCAATTGCAATGATCTATTTAAAAAAATTAATAATACATTACAACAGACAATTTCTACTTTGTGGACCACTGTTAGTAATGTGAAGTCCACTTATCCCTTGTTGGAATAATTTTTAAAGCACAAAATAAACTAGCTGTTATTAAATACAATTAGATTAATACTTTTCCCTTCAACATATTGAATAATACAAAATCAGGATGAATTAGATTTTTAGTGAGGAAAATATAGATTGTGAATATTTTCGAGCACTGAAATCACTAAGAAACAAACATGAGAAAACATAATTTGTTACATTTGGAGACAAAATGACTATAGCTGAAGATTTCACAGACAGTTTGTGAAGAATGTTGCATGCAAATTTGCACACAGAAGGATTATTTGTAGTAACAAGTCCAATAACTAATATAAAACCCATAAACTAATCATTAGTTTTGTTAAGAGTGCAACAACTGATGCAATACATAATTAAATATTTTTCTAGTGAGTCAATCACGTTTATCACCATATTTTGATTACCACTTTATGTGGCATAAAATGGCAACACACATACAAAAGAGAATATGTTAAAAAACAACATATATGAATACATAAAACAGATACTAAGCATTTTTTAAATTTAAAATGCTATGAATAAAAAAAAGTATTTCCTATTTGGCTATACTAATACACTATATTATTACATACTGGTTACTCTGACATAATTATTATAACTGAGAGACAATCTGTAAGCTGTAATCCAAGCAATTGAATTCTACAAAATGAAAAATAGGCAAGTAATAGTTTCAATAAATGTCATACAACAATATCTTTCAAACATTAAATTTTCAATAGCATTTAGTTCAAAATAGAAAGATGGGATTATCTTATGGGAATTTTATTGAAGATTAAAAACAATAACTCTTCCAGATATATAAGTAATTCCCCAGAATAACTTACCTAAACTGGATTCTTAAAGGCAAAAATATTTTTCAAAAGTTGATATATTAAGGCATATTTCCAAATTTCAACAGAAGTGAAAACAAGGAGGGGGGGGGGGAAATCACAAATAACTCCTTTTGGATATCATGATGCTACAAATCATACATTTCCAAGATTTATATAGTGTATTTTTCAAGGACTGAATTTTACTTTCCCCATTCACCTGACATCTTAATGGAATCTTCTTCAGTTAAGCCCAATAACATTTAAATCTATTATTCAACCAAATACAAAATATGGATTGTGAATTAATCTGTCCCATTCAGCAATGGGTATCAAACAACATCTGAATGATCCTTTCTCTAAACACGTCAAAATAATAAATTACTAAATAATTTATTTAGATTGTACTTTCCTAGGAAAATTAAATTCTGACCATATTTTCTAAAAGGTGCCAAAAAAAAGGCAATTGCAAAATATAATGAAATGCTGAAACAATAAAAGGTTTTGAACAACGCAAACAAGTATTAATAAACGGAACTCTTGATTTACCTTAATCTCATTGCACAGGCATCTCAAATTAGGCTGTATGTTCTGCACTTCAATAATTTGAAAATGAAAATTGGAAACCAGTCAGATTTTTCTTAAAAGATATTAAATGAAACACTTTAGAATTATAACAAATATGATTGTGAACTTTTAAAATACATAATTTTCCTTTAAGTAATTCTCTTTCACAGGAACAAAACTTTTTAATTTATGCTGATGATAAGCAATTACTTATGCATTTTAGCAAAAGAGCAATAAATCTTCATTCAGACAACCAAGGCATTTTTAATATATACCAATTTTCCAGACATTCATCACATTAACAACATTTAAGAAAGTTGCTATGGCAGAACCTAATCAAGAGCAAGAACAGAGGAAGTCACTTGAATTCACTATGATAAAATTGAACAGTACTGAGATGGCGATGAAAAAATTGGGGGAATTAAACTAATGTGACACTTAGAAGTTTTTAAAACATTAGCAATCATCTCAAAACAAACTCTGGTTAGATACTTCAACCATTCATTTCTAAATACTTTCGAAGACAAATTTTTGTGCAAATACATGGACAAAATCCCAGAATAAGAAGTACCATCAAACAAATAACTTCCTAATTTATACAGCCAAGCAAGAAAAAAGATATTCAGATATGGGGTTGTGCAGGTATAATTGTCAACAACAAAAATTCAAAATTTTGAAGAATCTAGAGAGAGATTTAATGTCAAGCATTTGAGATTATCAAACTTTCAAATAACAAAGTCTATTGCCTAGCATTGATAGTTATATACTAGCCTGGATGAAATTTGTCCCCCAAGAAGATTTCACAGCAGAAACCATTGCGAAATAAGCTTTCGACGAAAACTGGATCTTAAAGTTTGGAGCCTCATCCTGACTCGCCACACAGATTGTGGATTGGAATTTAATTCCAAAACAACCATTTACAGAACATAATTCAGTAAAAGGAAATGACATACAGCCAACCATATTATTGAGATTACACAACACTCTTCAAGTTCTAATTCTCCAATGGCTCATAGAGTTTATGTTAAAAGTCTCAAGTTACCAGGAAATTTTTTTTTTTTTTTTTTTTTTTTTTTTTTTTTTTTTGTGAAACAAAGATACAAACACTAAGTGAAATATTTGTGAATCATCTACAAAAACAAGTAGAGTTCCTTAGATGCAAACCAATCAAACAAAAAAAGGGTTCAAATCGGGAATAGGGTGTCCCCAAGGCAATTTTTGGAAGCGTTGACGACTTTTGGGATCGATATTTGACGATTTAGGTTAAGTTAACCCTAGCATACTCAATGCTTAAGTCACGCACATTTGGCAACCTATATAGGAGGTCGCCAATCTCCTAGGGGACACCCTATTCCTGGTTTGAACCAAAAAAAAAAAAAAAAAAAGGTTCAGAATGTTTTTGTTTGTAAGAATTTAAAAATACACACTTATGTTTTTTCTTATTGATAAGTAAAAAAACAATTGGAACCTAATATGAAAAATCTTTTCTAGACATGGAATGAACAGGTAAATATTTTAAAATTCTAATAAAAGACAAACTAATATAACAAAGTTAACACCTGCATATATATTAGCAGATATGAATAGCACTCAGAATACAAGAACTGTTTTAGTATATATATAACTGTTTAAATATATATATACATACACACACACTATATAATCACATTTCTATTCCCTGTAACAAAGACATCTGTAATTTATAACAATTATGGTAGAGATGTAAATGCAACATTTAATTAGGTGTCTAAAAAATAAAGATTATGAATTAATTTGTTTTATCTAAGCATATGAAATCTTTATAAGGACTCTTGAATACAAATTTCTTTTCTAAAGCTATTGGTAATAAATTTCTTTTTAAATAATGAACTAGATATTTGAACCCAACTTTACTTCCACACTATATCTTGTAAGGGTATTAAGGCCCAGAAAGATTTAACATGTATCAATTTCCATTATTCAACATGACAGTCTGGTAAAACTACTTGAATCTATAACTTAACTAGTGATTTTGTTGTCATTTTACCACATCACAATATTGTCAAAATATATGACATAAAATGTCTGGTATTACACATACTCAATCTTATGTTAAAATAAAGTACTTTTCTTCAACAATAATAAATCTCATTTTCAATAACAAATCTCTTTAGAGGTGTATTAAATCAATTTTAATGATTCCTAAAAAGCAAGAAAATAATTTTTTAATACTAATATTTATTGAGCATACAAGTGCAGATAACCCTCTCATAACTTGGTAGATAGGTTCCTTGTAATTGTTGTATTGTGTGAAACTGCATTAAATGAGACCCAGAGCTATTACAAAAGGGGGTGGGGGGAAGGTCACATTCCTAAAACTTATTAAAAACATTTTTTTCTTTCCATATTATTCCATATGAGCAATTTAATTATTATTAAAAAATAAATGAATGTATAACACAAAATGAAAAGCAAAACAAGCTTCATTTAATAAATTTCTTCCTCATCATTGTTCAGTACAATTGAATGAGTACATTTTTTAGTATAAAATTTTCACTTTCGATCATTTATCTTCATTTAGGTTCTTTTGTACTCTGTATCCTCTTTAAAAAAAATCTACATATTTGATTAGCTTGCTGGTTTTTATGAAGTCATTGTAGGGATTTCATGGTATGGAGATAGAAAACTTTGCAGCTCCCCTTCAAATTCTTAGCTAGTAAGGAGCTAGCTATTCTTAGCTCCTTATTAGAAGGGTCTGTATTCCAGAAAAATGATTCAAGATTTTTAGCAAAGCTTAGGCCTCATGTAATTTTTTAGTGTTCAATTATTAACTACACAATATTCATCAGTGCTATTGTGCTCAGAATCAATTTGATTAACAATGTCAGATGTCATTTCAATCAAATTCGCTTTATCATATTCTTCCACTAACAAATCTTGAACGTCCTCAATAGCCATATTCACAAGCTTACGATCTATTAAGCACTTTTTATTATGTAACCAATTTCATTTTTCCAGCAATTCATACATTTTTTCTATTTCAACTCAAGATGGCCATATCAGCTTTCAACATGCATTTAAGTCCTATCAGCGACAAAAATATGAAGTCGATGCAGAGCTTAATTAAAAATTACTTCCAAGTTTCCATTACATTGAATTGAATTATGTCTAAAATCCACAGTAATGCTTTTCAGATATAATAAGCTTTAAAGGTATAAGAAATACTTTGATCCAATGGTTGGAGAAACAAAGTAGTGTTGATGTTAGGAATACTATTTTGATATGGGATAACTCAAATCTTCTGGGTGACACAGAGCATTATCTAACAGTAAAAGTGTCTTGCTGACATTTTTTTTAAAGATACTTTTCTCTTACTGTTTGGCATAAAAAATTTAAAGATCAATCCTTAAATAAACTTCCAGTTAAAGAAGCTCGTGGATTTGCTCACCAATCTACTGGTAAAGTGTCTTTATACTTTTTAGTGCCTGGATATGAAAGTATCTTTTAATGGTGCAAGAGCCAGATGTGACTATGCTGTGTCAAAAATAAAGGACTGCTAAAGTATCCTGTTTAAGTGCCTGGGGATTTATTAAAGATCTATAAGCTAATAAGGTTTTTGTCAAAGTCCTCTGATGCATTACTGCACAAAAGTGGCTTATACTAAACTTTAGACATCTTAAATCTAGCTGCAATTTTCTTCTTTATATATATATATGATAGGTCCTATTGCACTCCCCCTCCCACCAAAAACCAGTTTCGTAGAAGCTTAAACTGTTGTGTATCTTTGTTTTTCTATAATATTTTGAGTTATTTTTTGGATACATTCCAGCAATTTCATGATCAGTCAATGCAGATTCTCTTAATCATTCTTCTGCTATGAATTACAAAATGTTTTTTGAAATTTCCAAACCAACCTTTATTTTTCACAAAATCTAGATTCACAGAGGATTCCCCATATTCTTTAATGTGTTTCTGAACTTTAAGTGCTTTTTATTTAATGATATCACCATCCAATGGCATTCTTTTTGACCGCTATCATCAATCCAAATGTTGAGTGTCTTTCCAATTTTTTCAAATATTTTCACAGGGGGGACAAGCTGCATGCTTTGCGGACATCACAGATCCTATAGCAAATTCACTTGTAATTTTTTTTCTCTTGAAATTTCTTAATAGTCCGGACTGTATTTAATTTAAGACTTTTCCCAATGTGAAATCAATTTTCTGCTTTTAAAAGTTGATTCAAAATTAGTATCTTTATTTCTAAAGAAATAAATTTAATCTTAAACATCTTTTAAAATCTTTATCAGACATAGCTTGGGACAGATATTTAATTTTTTAAAAATTATACTTTAAGATGAAAAAGTCATTTTGTCTCCAAGCTGTGGAGATAAAAAGAGCATTACATCTGCGGATGATCTTCATAACAGATGGCATGTTAACTGTGCATGATGCTTTCCGCTGACATCAGAATAGTTATAAATTAATAAATTATAATTTATTTATACAGTTTCATGTATTTCATTGTCACACCTTTTCAAAGATGTGTGATTCAAGAATAAAGATTTATTTATTGGCTTGACTTTCACTAACTTTGATTGCATTTTCGATTTCAGTTTCTAATGTAGGGTCAGAAACATATTTTTAAAATACTTTTTAAGGTAATTTAAATTTAAAAGTGTTAAGCAAAAATTATATTATCTAGCACTATAGAAACAGAGTGTTGTAAAAAGGATTTCACAATTTTTTATGTTAGAGCACAACAATGTTGCAAGATAACTGTGTTGTAGAAGGACTACCTGTATTAGAAAAACACATTGCCTATTTCCCCAAACCTAAAAATTAGCAGTTTCTACTGATGATATACTGAGAAATAATCCAAGATCAATTTTTTTAAAAAAAATAAAATGCATATTTTTTAAAATGGTAAATTTAACATGGAGTAATAGAAAAAAATTCTGACGAATCAGCAGTTTTTCAGAATGAGAGGCAAAAATAAGATTTATGTACAATGTTTGGAAGACAAGGGGAAAAAACATGCTTACCAAATTAAAAAAAAAAAAAAAAAAAAAAAAAAAAAGATTTGGGAGCTAAGCAATTGTTAAAACTTATTAAAATATTTTTTAAAGAGCAAAATACAACTCAATATTTAAACACAAATTACTCATAATAATAATAATAATAATAATAAAAAAAAAAACTGATCCTTCCATAAATCTGTAGTGTAAATATTTAGATATTATTGAAATTTGAATGCAAACCTGAAAGCTTATACATTACAAATTTAATAAGGATGAATATGAAAAATACTTGCTTATTTTTAAAATACCTAAAGCTATTTTATAAATCTAAATTTTACAGGGAGCAAATTTATTAATGAATTATAAAACTAAAAATTTAAATAATCATATTCAAGAAAAATCATTTAATAAATAATAAAAACAAATACCAAGTTGGAGTTGTTAATTCATTCAAAATACTGCACACACTCTCCTCACAATTAATTAACAATGGAGAAATGGGGAAGTTGCAGTAATTTGTTAAATTCTCATCTGAACTTTGATATTCTGATGAAGAAGGTATATCATCAGTAGATGGAATGGGTTTGACTGAAACATTAGTATTTTCATCTCTCACTTTTGTAACCTAGAAAACAAAGTAATAGTTCCAAAAATAAATAACTCAATTGATATCAAGATTAAAAAAGAGAATAAAAACTTAAAAATATTTTGAGTAGATATTTCAAGATCCAATTCAAGTAATCTGCAAAGCTTTTAGCAAAAACTCCTAATTAAAAATTAGAAAGATTAAATAAAGATTCTAGGTACAATTATTATCATTCAGCATCTGCATCTTAATAATTGAAAATTTTTAAAATTAATTTGGATTTCAGACTTTCTATCTTTTATGTTATTATATAAAAGAATAATCTAATTATTAATAATTTAAAGAAATATTAGTGAAATCAAAAAGAACAATAAAATAAAACATTAGTGAAAATACAGCTAAAATGAACATAATGAAAGACACAAGGGGGAAAAAAATACAGATTACGAGTATTTAAATGACCAACTATTTAGTTTCAAGAGTCATAAGTTTTATTAAAAACATTACAAGAGCAAAAGGCATATTAATAATCATAAATAAAAATAACAAATTAAAGTTGTTTTTTTAAAAAAAGAGAGCCTTTTTCTTTTGCTTATATCACATTAAGCTTGAAATTAATTCTTGTCAAAATATTCAGCTTTTCATTTCTTTTATAAGGAAAAAAAAAGTTACTAACTGCCATGATCTTATTTATCAACAATTCTCTGTTTATTACACAATCTATAAGTTATAATTATTTTTATAGTTAAAAATAGAAATTGAAATTTAAAACATAGAATATATAAGCACATTACAACTTCCAAAAGTGACCATCTTGGCAAGTTGATTTGTTTTTTATAATTTGGATAAAAACACAGCTAATAATTCAACCATGAAAAGAAAAAAACTTGATTACACCACCCTCAAAGAAGGAGAAGATTCACCATAAGGAGAAACCAAAAAAAAGCCAGAGTAGTTCACAGTGGAATGAACAATTTTTTTCTTTCTTAAGAATAACTTTAGTTTATATCCAAATTGAAGAGATATTCAACAATTAAACATCCTTAAAGGGCTTTAAAAAATCCTTATTATAATACAGTTTAAATGAAATTTCATGATCGACATTGAAGTAATTCAAGCTATGATCTCTTTGCTTAAAAAATTTGAATGTAAATTAAACAATGTTAAAGTTATATGCTTGGCATATCATGCAATTTAAAATATGATTTTTTTGCAGGATGTCATCCCTAGAAAAGATTGATTTTACGAGGATGGGTTCAATTTCCCAAAATATACACATCACAAATTACAAGTGTATTGCGTAGCACTAACACAAGAATGTAAAATTAACAGAAATGAAAAACAAATTATTATTGTTTTATACTACAAATCAATACAATGAATCCAAATTAAAGTAAGAAATCAGCGAGAAATGCTACTCTGTTTGAATTGCAATTTTATGGCAAACTAATAAATCTAAGACCAGGTGCCTTATCAAATACAAAGAATAAAAAAGTCTGTGCTATTTAAACAGAGGAAATACTCTAAGATTTGATAGAATTTTTACAACAATTACCAAATCTAAAATTAAGTCTTGATTTAGAAACAGAATATTATTCCTTTCTTGATAATTGAGACCGTGCTTCTTACTGACAATGAGACTGCTACCTTCTAAGCAGTGTTAAAAGAATTTTCATCTGCATATTTATTATATTGATTAGAGCAACTAATACAATTATTCAGACTTTTTAGTTGTAAAAAAATTTTTTACATAATTTTTGTATACACAACTTTAAAAGCATCGGACATAAGATTAAAATTTCCCCCAAGTTTAGTTTAGTTTATATTAACGTCGCTCAAGAAGCAACACGAGGGCTATTGGCGACGGACCTTGTAATTTTGAACCACGGTCAAGTGACGAGGACGACACCTGAGCTGGCACCCCCTCTCCTAACATCCACACCACACCAACGGGAGGACTTTGGGCCCCGAACAGATTTAACGTGCATCAGTCCCGGCTACACGGCGGGTCTTTGGTGGCCAAGGATCGAACCTGCAACTGAACGAAAACCGCCAGTCGCTAGTCCACGACCTTGACCATTAGGCTACCACGCCCCAAAATTTTCAATATCAGAAAGCTCTTACAGGAATGTTTCAAAATATGATTTTATACAGCATCGCTTCATTAATATTTCCAACAGATTAAGATACCGAAATGAAAGAGACACTCTTGGTCCAATAAGACACAAATTCTCAATAAAACAACGTGACATGCTTAAAAATAGGAGTTTTTACTCCTCATGGAGAATAAAATCAACAATCAGGAAATTTGGAATTTTAATTAAATTGACCAAAAAATTTGATTGTATACTTTAAAGCATGTACAGTGAAATGATGATTTAAAGAAGCTTCAAATGTAATCAAGATAATCGTTTTAATCTATCTTTTCAAAAATTGTGACAGGACATTTATTTATAAATGATCAATCATTGATTGATAAGTCAAGTAATGTTTCAGAAGTAATTAGTTACATTGATCCTTATTTTCCCACCATCATGCTTCAAAGATAATTTAGAAAAGTATCAAAAGCCTCACAAGCACAATATATCATTTTTGACATTTCCCCCCTCCCTGCACATTATTGAGGCCTATTTATTCATTATCATCTTCAACAAACTATTTTATATTTGCTTTCTGTTACTCATTATGGAATTTTAATCTTTGGTCCAAAAAATGTAAAAACAATTGTGAATAGTTAAAGAGTTTTTTTTATAACAATAAAAGGAAAAGAAAATAATAATGAAGTTTTCAGCTTTGATTATATATATCCATGTGATATATAAAAATTAAACTACTTCTATGACTCTAATCAAGGGGGAAAATGGATGGGGGGGGCACTTTCAATATGGAAGTTTAATAAGCCTATACATTATTACACTAACTGAAAATCATAAAAAAAAGTTAGATGCCACAAAGTGATGTAACAATTTGTTTTTTTCATAAAACAGGGCATCTAATTTTAGTACAATTTCAAAACTATTTTAATAAAAGCACAAGCCACCTAGTTTTACTACAGCCCAGCAATTTCTGATTTTCTATATAAACTCTGATATAAAATTAAGGTATTGTTAAAATGAAGGTTTCACACGCAAAAAATTAAAAATCTTATTTTTGATAAAAAAAAAAAAATTATTCCATTGTTTTCATAATTCAAGCAATAAATCTAAACTATTTTTCTCTGTATTTCCTTAATTAGTAGCATTAACCAATAATTAAATTAGCATCTTAATATAAATACATTAACATTATTTAAGCAAATACCTTATCTATATCTTGAGGAGAACTGTCATGCTCTGAATCATTAATATTTAATAAAATACTGGCCTTAAGGATACGGTCACTCAAGTTATCATCATTTCTGAATAAACGTTCTTCCACAAGAGGATCAGCAAAAGTTACTTTTCGATGCTGTAGAAACAAATTTAAAAAAGAAAAACTTTTTAACACAAGCACAAAAATAATAATAATAATAATGCAATTTAAACATAAAAAAAAAAGCTTCTATGTGATACATAGAAAATAAATATAATGAAACTGATGTTTTATAAAAGATACAACTCTGCATTAAACATATTATAAGCAATGGGCACAAGAAGAGAAAAATTAAATTCGCTATTAATACTTTTACTAAACTTACATCTTATATAACAGTGTTTTACATTTTTTGGTGAAGTCTATAAAATAGTTCCAAAACAATATGTCACCACAGTGCATACAACTTCTCTCCTTAAAATATTTCAAACAGAAACTTTGCAAAGATTGAATTGAAATTTTCAAAAGAAAAATGATAAGTTCATAAAAAATATCAAACATGCTAGCAAAATTTAATTTTACAAAGGAAGAAAGTTGATTTTTATAGACAAAGTTATTTATTGCATACTTGTTTGCTTATATATAGTTCAAAATTTTCAGAATAAAAAAAATTCCAAAATTGATTGACAACATTTACACAAAAAGTTTATTACAAGGTACACAATTATTAAAATTTATTAGCAATGGTTAAATCTCCTAAAATAGTTAAAAATCAGAATGTTAAATAGTTGTCAATTAAATTTTTAAGCTTATGTGTCTTTAAAATGATACATTATTTATAAAAGTAGCCAGTTTAAAATTTATTTTATAATAATGATTTGATTAAATTTCCATAATTTTGAAAAAAACATTTGTAGGTATATTTTGTATTCATTATTGCATATGAATTAGTAAAATTGACAAAATGCATTTAATTGCTTAAAAAGGTAAATTAATAAATGAAGAATTAATATCAATCAAATATTGTTGAATTATTGACAGTATTCCAGATTTTGATAATTTATCTCCCCACACAAAGCTAATTATTGACTTTTTTTTCGATCTCATCACTACACAGTGGTTCAAAAATACGAGTTCTGATGCCAATAATTCTCATGCTGCTTCTAAAAAACCATAATAAACAATCCGAAATCCTTTCTTTTAACAAAATTATTGAATTATACAAGGAAATTAGTCAAAAGTTTTTAGCAAATTCCATGAAAAAATTCAAAACAAATTTTAAGATTAAAAAAAATCATCTTTAGAATGGAGGGGAAAATATAAAGATTACAGCTTTATTGTAACAATAATTCATATTAATTGAAATACAAAAAGTAATAATAAATATCATTACTAAATATTTGGAGAATATAAAACTTTCATTAGTTTAAGCCATATTATAGAACTTACAAAATTCAGAAATTTTTCAAAAAACCAAAATGTACCCTTTTAAGAATTATAATAATTTATAAACATATTTATATAAAATTACGGAATAACTTGACCTACTTTTGAAGGTCCTGGGTCTGAGGATGCTTTCCTTTTCTTTAAAATACTTGATGATGTGGATATTGAATTTTCATTTTCCATGCATGTAATATCATTTTCTCCTAATGAATAAACATCATCTTGTACAGGTAAAGACTTATGAACAGAAGAAGCCAACATTTTAAGCCTCCGGGTCTGAGGAGCCATGCTAGCATTAAATCGAGTATTTACGTCTGTTATCTCTTGGTAACTTAATATAGTCTTTGGGCGTTTTGTAGATGTAACTGGCTTTTTTGAGACATCAACTGTATCTAGACTAGAATTAGATGAATTCTGTATAAGATTATCACCATCCTCAACTTTAGAAGGATCATTATGTATTTTTGAATCACTAAACTTTTTGACTTTTTTGTTATTATTCTCCAACAATTTCTTTTGTATGATATGTACAGTCTTTTTGCCATTTTTATCATTAACTTCTTTGGAGGTATTTTGATCATTATTCTTTGGAAAACTTTTTGTCATAGAAACTAGAACATTTGATCGATGCCTGAAATTAAATGCTGATCTCACTGGACATTTAGCTTTTCTTCTTCGAGAAGAGCTTTCAATTTCTTTATCAGCAAAATCTGAAGTAGAATTTGCAGTGCAGACCATAGTTCCAGGAAGACTCGAACAGTTCACATTTATCGCTTTATTTGCAAAATTTTCATTTTCAGCAATCTCTTGACAAGCTGCAACATTACATTGTACTGGAGCACCATGCATGTCATCTGTAGGAATAGAAATTGATTGCTTCAAGTCAACATGCACAACAGAAACATTTGAATTAGATTCTAATGCATCTAATTCTTTTATTTCCCTCTCTTTCTTAACTAGATTTTCTATACAAATGCTACCCGTTTTTGAATCCTCTGCTTGTGAAAAAAATGGTTCCTTATTTCCATCAATCTTACCAATTTCAACATCAGTACTAACAATATCATTTTCAAGAAAAGACAGTGGATAACTTATTTCTGGAGCTCTCTTTCCTTCTAAACTTAAATTTCGAGAATTTGCAGAAATGTTTTGATTATCATCCATTTCACAAGTTTCTTGAATTTCTTTTATTTCATCACAGCATGAATCTCCTATATCTTTGTCAATCTGATTTGAGTATTCCATAGAATTTATATAGTTGAATTTTTCTTTATTCATAATTTTTTGTTCAGTTTCTTCAACCACACCATTTAATAACCCACTAGATGAGTTTTTAATGTCATTATGCTGCGTATAAGATGAAAGCAGTGCTTTCGAGCCTTGATCAATGTTACTTACAGCATTAAATACATTTCCTATTGAATCATGTTCACCTTGAACTGATAATTCAACTATTTCATATGATTCAATATTATTCGATGGAATGCTTTTACGAACAGCAGTTTTATTGAACTCTTTCTCATCTGCTTTAGATTCAATGCTTAAAACACATTCATGAAAACTTTTGTCAAAATGTTGATCTGATTGTATATCACTTCTCATTTCGGAATCTTTATTTTCAATATTATTTAATTCCTCAGATACATGAATTAATAACTTATCTTTTTCATCAGCTTCAAATGATCTTACCGGTAGAGAAACAATTTTTAAGCAATTGTCATCTATATCTGTTTCGCTTTTCTGCATATCATGGATCAAAGAACAATTATCTTTTGACGGCTCTTCAGACATTTCAGTATTTTCCTTGTAATTTAGACCAGAACCAGATTTTTCAATTTCAAGATTTTCAGATATTTTTAGGATAGCAGAAGACAGATTAATGCAGTTTTCATCAACTGGTTTCAATACTACATTTTCAAAGACTGCATTAACATTGCTATTATTACCAGATATAATAACTGAAGCATCAATGCTTTCCTCTCTGAATTCCTTATTTGACTTTTCCAAAGATTCCTCACTTGTGGCTAAATCCATACAAGATGTTAGGCCAATTTTATTTGAATCTTGTTCAACTTCAGCAGTCATATTCAAACTAAATTCACATGTATAAGCATCATTGTAAGATTCAAGTTTTTCGTGTATGTCTGATATAACATCTGCTATGTCTTCTAGTATTGAATTTTGCTCTATTTCAGAATCTGTTGTAACTGAAGAAGACACTGAAATTAGGGAAACTTTATCCTGTAATTTATTTTCAAACTGAGAGTTAGTTTCTGGTTGATTAACATTCTCATTGGATAATGTTAAACTATCAGATTTGGATAGGCCTTCAAATGTAACACCCTCTTCAACAGTATCAAGCTTTTCAACTTTTGAGAGAGGATTTAAATTGGGCATACTTTTCCGTTTGACAGGTTTTTTGACAGTTTTCTTAACTGCAGAACTGAAGGATTTGCGAGAAGTATTCTTGGATGCACTACGAAGTGATTTTATCCTAACAGTTTTAGGGCTATCTTCATCATTTTCCACTGCAACATTTAAAAGCTTACTAGCAGCAAAAGACCTTATTTTTTCTTCAGTATGAGCGTTTTGCAAGAGAACAGGTTCACTTGTTTGAACATTGTATGCTTCAGTATAGAGAGGTGGAGTGTTCTCTGCTTTAAGATCTTTTTTCTCTTCATTCTTTTGTAAAATAACACTGCACAAATCAGTTTTAATACCATTATTGTCAATCTTATTCAAGAGTTCATTAGAATTTACTAAATTTTCTGAAGATTTGAGTGGCATTGAAGAAATAGTTTTTGCAACAGAAAATGATGAAATTTGACTGAAAACTTCACTTGAAATGCTGCCTTTACAGGGAGTTTCTATTAAATCTATAGGAGTCTCAGGACATTCATTAGAATTTTCTTCAACTTGAATATCTGATTTCTGTTCAGCATTATTTTTTACTGATGGTAGATCAAGATTGGCCTCGCCATCAAAATTGTTAAAAATGAGAGTTCTTTTAGGAGATTTTTCCAATGCTGGAAATTTTACATAACTCATACTATCTACAGAACTCTGAGAGCTTGGAATTATTTCTTCTGAATCACTAAGATCAACAATCTCGTCACAAGTTTTTTTTATATCAGAAATTGATGACTGGTTATTATTAGTTGAGCTAGATTCATTAGCAAGAGATTCTGACAATTTAATATTTTGACTTTCCAGGTGAGATTTATTATCATCAGTTTTAGAAATAGATTTCAAGTGTGAAGTGATGATACTTTGTTTACATTTTCCATTTTTCTTTGGTAGAACTTGTTCCTTATTTGCAGATTCAATATGTAATTTAAATTTTTTAGTTCTTTGTGATCCTTGTGGATTAAGAAGAGGTTCTCCATTTTCTTTTTCAAATTTATAATCTGAGATTAAACTATCTTTCTTCGCAGAGTTATCTAATGAAGACTCTTCCATTTTAGCCATTTCTTGAGAATCTTTTAAGTCATCATTAGAATTTCTCCTCTTTAAACGCCTTTTCTTTTTTTTCAATTCCGTTTGATTAGGTTTACAATCTGTTTCAGAAATAGGATCTTGATTGCATTTCTCTACATCATTTATGCTATCACTATTTAAACTCTTCGAATCGATCACAATTTTTTGAACACTAATATCATCTGAACTGGATACTATAATGACATCAAGAGATCCAGCACAGTTCGTAATATTCTGATCAATTTTGTTAGTGTCCAAAGAACTGGATGTTTTTAAGGGAAAAGTGTTTTCACATACAACTTCACTTTTACCAGCATTTATTTCTTCTAAATTAAGAGCTTCTTCAATAGAATTAACAATGCCATTCATACTGGTCAGTATTTCTATACTTGAAGTAGAATCATGGAGATCAATAATCTTTGAAGAAACAACTGACTTTTCAGCATCTTCATTAAAATTCCCATTTTTACTGGATGCAACCAAAGGCTTGTCACATTCCTAGTATTAAAAAAAAAAAAAAATACATTTCAGCATCATATTCAAGCAAAAATAATTATTATACGAGTCAATGATACATTTAAAAAATAAACTATTTGAATTTTATTTATTTGATTAACCATAACGAAGAAAAAATTTAAAAAAATGTTTTTGCTTTTAATGCAATACCCCCATTTTAAAAGCACGAAAAAACAGTTCTATCAAATCTATGATATCATTGGTATATCTGAGCAAGTTACTTAAGAACTTAATATTGCTAATGGATTGTTATAGTTTAAATAATTTCAAACATTTTATTGAGTCATCGTGAACAGATTTTGTATTCAAAACCCCTGCAAAATATCTTGAAGTGAAATAAAATTTTAGAATGAATGCTGTTCCGTCACAGAGTATTCATCACGATTATACAAATGATTATAGTATAAAATTATATCATCATAAATGTTAAAAAAGTTTTTAATATTTCTTATCACTCAGAAAGTTATTTTGGGAAATAATTAATTTAGTTTATAATTATCTACATATTAGTTTTAATTATGTTGAATTAATTAGTAGTACATTTTTCAGCAATATCAGTTACTCTCATTCAAAAAAAAAGATTTCATGTTGTAATACCTAAATTAAATAAATTCTTTCCTTTATAAAAACATAGAAGTACATTTGAACACAAAATGGTTAAAATTGTATTGTTTCTTTTAAATTTAGTTTAATTCATATTACATATATATATAAAATTAACCTTTAAAACACTATGGATTATTAGTAACTAATGATAAAAAAATGCAAACATTTATTTATTGACATTTAATAGTTTAATCTCTAGAATCCAGAAATGAAAAAAAAAGAAGTAAGAATCTATTGATCAATTTCGGATTGAAGTACAAAACGTGTAAAAATCAGAATATTTTAAAAAGACAATTTGATCCTAAATCATTTGAAAAATTACAGCATTAGAATAAATAAAATGGCAATTTTTCATAAGATGAAACTGCATGGTGGATTCATATTGAGCATGTAATATCCATAAAGTAAGAACTATAACTAAACAAAACTGACCCATAAGATATAGTAACCAGTTAAAATTGTGAATAAACTTCAGAGTTAACTTTTAAAATCTTGATATACATGCTGATGTTAAAAAATGAAAATTTTTTTTCCTTAGAAAAACAAAAATAGCATACTTTTTTTTTTTTTAATCAAATTTTTACCTCTAGAGATTTGAACTCCACAATTTCACAAGATGAACTCGTGCTGTAAGAAAGAAATTTTTTTTTAAAATTAACATAAATATGGATGAGAAAAAACCAATCTTTCATTTTTAATCCTCTTAATTTTAACCATGCCACACTTCACTGTGGCTCAGCTTGATATTAATTATTAGGGAAGTAATTAATCACATCCTAGTGAACAGATTCATCGAGAAAACACATCATATTCAATACCCTACTTTGTGTTGCTGTGCAATGAAAGGAAAGAAAGAAAAAAAAATCTCACTGAAAATAATTTTTTATTGTAAAGCTAGTGAATGGACTGCAATTTTTGTTTGTCCATTTTCTGCATAAACATAAAGATCGGTTTGCTGACCCTGGCAACATAATTTGAGGAGGCAACATAATTTGCCCTTGAAAGAAGCCTTTGTTATCTAAATTCAAACTGCACACTTGCAAAGATTGACCTAGCACTTAATTGATAGTCATTCGAACCATATCTGCAGAATGAATGGCATTTGTAAAAATAGTACATCTTTTGCCTTTATGAAGATCAATCAGAATTTTCAAATTCAGAATGTGTGACAGTAATCTGGGAACATTGAGTAAATTGGGAAATCCCGTTGGAAAATCCAATATTTCACTTTGTTCCATAATGGAATCAATAGATTTGTATGTCATCACTGTTTCACCTGCAATTTTATTTAAAAAGATGTTGTTTATATCGTGTATGGCGAGATTTTTAGCTGCTAGAATGGCTCTTCTGTTCAGCCATGTCTGATTTTGATAATTTATTTCAATGCTTTGGAATACTATGTCTACTAATTCTTCTTTTGAATCTATGATGTTGCAAAAATTAGATGGAAAGATGATTTTTCCTGTTTTTGAATTTGTAGCTACAATGCTGTTACTGATTTCAAGTAATTGTTTTGAAAATATGGCAGTTGTTTGATCGTTTTGAAATTGAACTCTCATATTCATTGCTAAATGTTCTACAGAGAAAGTTGATAAGAGCTGAATGAGCTGCTCTACCTTCTTCAATCATTGTGGCAGCATCTTGAAAAAGCAAGTACTAATGCAAGATGACTATTTGAGTGGATTTTAGCCAAAATTAATAATGTTTTTCCACTTCTATCTGGAGTGTCCAAAAAGTACAATCCACCGGATTGGTTGGCCAAAGCTTGCATGATGGTATCAAATGTTATCTTTTGTTCTTGAAGGAGTTTCCGGGCATTTTCTTGCATGAACAACTGTTTATTATTTATGTTGTACGATTGCTCACAGAACAGTTCCCTCTTGAATATTGCATTGATGGACTTATTCAGTGCTGTCACTCCCAATTGTGCCAAAAACTTGCCACATATTGCAAGAATAGCCTTTCATTGCATATTTTTTCTTAGCCATGATTGTGTGTTTCATGACATATTCAGTATATGTAGTCTTTGTATTCTCCTACAACTGTAATGGTTGTGACAGGAAACAAGTAGGTAGAATAATTGTGACTCAAACTATGGATGGCAGAAAAACAGAAGACAATCAATTATGAAAAAACAAATTGAATGCAAAAATCTGAATAAAAATAACTCACAATTAGAGTTTCGAAAACAAAATTAAATTGTTTTTAAAACGAAACACATTAATTAGATACAATATTCAGTATAAAATCAACTCACCTTTATTTTTTGAAAAACAGATAATCAAATTACTTCCCAGAAAAAATAAAATCAATTCTAAACTATGATTAAATAATTTGATTACAATATGCACATCAATCAACTAGTTACAGTAACACCTTTTTCCTGTACTGACATTTATTTTTACTATTTATGCCATAGTAAGAAAAATTAAGACAAAAAATTGTGACATTAGAAAGCAAAATGTTGACCAGGGCTGGCTGCTGACTATTAAAAAATGTGTTAATTACCTAACTCTATGTTTGTTGTTAAAATCATACATATTTTAAAAAACAGAGATGATTGTAAGTGAAATAATTCGAGATAAAATCCAACATTTTTATATGGTGGTAAAGTTTACTAAAGAAAATTATTGAAATATTAGTTAAAACTAGTCGCGAATATCTAAATATTGCATTGTTAGGCAAGTAAGAACAGTTCCCAAAATTTCAGAGCTCTAGCTTGATAGGAAGTTGGTTAAATTAATGATAGTAAATTTGATGACACAATGATACACACACACCAAGTGAAATACATAAAAATGTTAAAACTACCTAAAATTAATTAATTCATCTGGTAAATTAAATGGTTGGAATGCAGTTTAACCCAACCATCCTTGGCGACAAGAATTTATATGGCGGTATTTTGCCAAATGTGGCTCGCGGGTCTGTTTTATGGACGTAACGTTCAGCCAAAAAAAATCCTCAAGTTCGATGCCAATTTTTGAAACTGCACCAAGTGGTTGGGGGGGGGGGGTAAACTACATTATTAAAGAAAATATTAGTTAAAATTTGTTGCAAATGTCTAAATATTACATTGGTAGGCGAGTAAGAATGATTCCCAAAGTTTCAGAGCTTGATGGGAAGTTGGTTAAATTAACGATCGAAAATTTGATGACACACACCAAGTGAAATACATAAAAACGTTTTAAAAATGTTACATATAGTAAATTTGTCAGATATAATTGTTTTTATTCAAACATTGCAAAATACTTTCCCACTCCCGTAGGAACTTCAGGATAAAAATTCTGATATAGAAATGGTATGTTGTGTAAAAATTTCAAAGTGATCTATTAACTATTTTTCGAGTTTTGTGAACACAAATCTATGGAAGCTGAAATTTAACATATAAAAGATACATAATATAACCCAATCTTGATAAATTTGTAAAAAAAAAAAAAAAAAAAGTTGTGCATTAAGAATTATATTAGAAATGAGGAGGAAAGAGGGGGGGGGGGGTAGATAGACAGAAATCTTTCAGGATTGATAATTGAATATATTTACAAAATGTAGTCTTTTCCTTCAATTAACTAATCTGATTTATCTACCATGCCTCAAGACATAACGTATTTTTTAAAATTCAATATTACAGAAATGTTTCAAATAATTTCTGAGTACATAAATTTAGTTTTCCATATTTTTAATAGTAAAAATAAATAAATAAAACATAGTACAAATTAAAAATAAAAATGTAATAAAATACTCCAAATTAAATTTTTTTTTTAAACTATTATAATTTAAGCATCTTCCACTAGAACATGCAAAACTTCATTTTTTGAATCAACAACAGTAGCAATGTAAATGCGGAGAATCAAATACCTTTACTTTTTATAAATATCTGTCTTGAAATACACAACTGCTTGTACAAGTAAATGAGTTGTGTTATAATTTAGATGATTTAATATAAATGGGAAAAGTCGTTTTAATATTTTTATAGGCATCCTACAAAAATAAATAAATTACATCAATGCATACATATGCAGTATATATGTTATGGCGAATGTAATAAACTGGTGATTATTCATAATCATCACTAAACTTGGTAAACGTAATAAATTTTTGAATATTTCTCACATTTACTGGTTAGTTTATACGTCCCGCAACTCGTAATGGGAAATGTAATAAAAGTCCATAAATTTTCCAAATAAATTTATGATGTCAGATGCCTGTGCATGTTGGATATTTTTTTTTAAAAAAATTAAATATTTAATAATGGATGATAAGCACGAGCATTTTAATTCCAGGTTAATAAATGTTTTGAACACTAAGAAAGTGAACAGCGGTTTTCTGACAAAAGAAAGATATGACAACTTGTAAATAAAAGTGAATAATAGTAAAAACAAAAATAGTGGGAAAAAAACCAGAAGATTATCAAAGACTAAAAAGATACGAAGTAATGAAAGTAGACGATGTTGAAAAACTAATCTTTCCCATAAGTAAAGATAGCTCTAATATAAGATTTTATGTGTATTTTGAAGAACTTTTTACCATTATTCATGAAGCCCATTTATCAAATGGTCATGGTGGCAAAAACAGAATGTAAAAGAACTTCAAAAAAAGTACAAAGATGTTACTACTGAAGAGTGATGATTAACTTAAACTAGTGTAAAAGTTGTCAAAAGAAATCAAAGGTACTCAAGAAAGGACTTGTTGCTGGCCAATGGTCTTTCATGAGATGAACGCAAGATGACAGATCGATTCAATTGACATGCAGTCGCAACCAGATATTGATTTACTAGAATTAAGATATCGTTCTGCTACAAAATAATCTGAATTTATTACATTCCCCATTTCAAGTTGGGGATTTTATAAACTTACTAGTAAATGTGATAAATATTCAACAATTTATCACATTCACCTAGTGGTGATTATGAATAATCACCGGTAATTATACATTATCACCGGATTAATCACTTTTACCGTAACATTTATAATGTATTTGGTAAATAATTTTGTTACAATTAAGAGTAAATATTTCCAAATATGCATAAAAATGTAAAACACTAAAAAAAAACTATAAATAAGATAAGGTCTATTGCTGAATCTAATGCCATATTTTAAATTTGGATTTTAACAGGAAAATGACCAAATTCACCCAACATTGCTATATTGGCAAGTTATTTGTATAAAAAGCATTTGAATTTGAAAAGGTTTGATACTATTTTCCCAAGATATTTCCACAATTTGAAAAATTTTTTACATCTAACAACTGAAGAGTATATAAGAGAAGGATAGACAAAACCAGCATAATTTGTGTTAACCTTTAACCCTTTCAGTACGGGCATATATGCATCACTCGTAATCATCATTTACAGCTGGGCATCCCATCCATACATAACTGGAGAATGAGCTCAGGGGCCAGGCGATGCATATAGGCATTTTTAGGTGGAATGTCTTTTTAAACATCTGTAGCATTCTGCGTTCGTTACTTTTGAACTGAATATAGCTCTAAGAACTTGATTTTCAGTTTGTTAACTTTCCGTCTTAATTCAGTATTTTCCTCATTAGCTGTTGTGTGGCAGAATGAAAGCATAATATAAACAAACTGAACTTGGCTCTTTAAACTTACGTGTGATGTGAACATTCGTGCTTCTGGTTTTTCTCTGAATGTTTTTCTTTATTGGTTTTTGCTATGCATTTATTTTTCTTTCTTTTTAAGAGTTTTATTATCAGAACTGTTTTCCTTTGCACTGCTTTTGGATGGATTTTATTTACTTCCCTTTTTATTTTGGAATGCCTCAACTTCAATTTATAATGGTGAGAAAGAGTTGTTTATCAGAATATACTCACATGGTCAAGGAGACAATTAATGATAAAAGAATGAATAATTTTCTAAATGATTTAAAAGCAATATTTAAATTTCAACTTAACTTGGCAGCACAGAAAAAGCTATGATGGGCCATTTACAGCTATTGTCATAATTCGGTTTAAATTGAGAGAAGGGATCGACTGTAAACAACGAAATTTGCCAAATTTGGTGAGGAAAGAAAAAATGCACACAAAAATTTTATTTGTTTCATTATAAGTACATATCTTAAATTCTATTATCTTATTTATTACACTGTTTATAAAACAAATATTTCTATCATGTTTTTATATCTTCATCCAATTCAATGCCAAGTTTATCTCCAAATTAGGTTTATGAATCATTAAAAATCACTTATACTATTTATTGCATTTCATATAACTACACAAATAAATTAGTTTAAAATACCAAACCAATCTTTTTTATAAATATTAGTGACAATGACAAATATATATTTGTATTGCAACAATATTATTTGCATCACATATGCATTTACAGATCACCAGTACTCAATAGTTTTGAATCGCTATCAGTAGAATCACTGCTCACAGATATAATTAAATTTTGATTTTCCCATATTTCGTTAACAATTCTGATTTTAGGGATATATTTTAGTGTTAATAATGTGTTAGCACAATTTTTTAATCTAAATAAATCGATATAGTTGAAACATTGACATGATGGATTTACAGCTTAGCTGAAAATATTTTCAATGTAACATTTCTGGCAAGCTTTCTACTCTTCAGCACCAATTCTATGCCATTCGCTTTGCATCTTTTGCTATTGTTCTCACAATTATCTCTTGTTCTATTTTCTTCAGGGTGGTGATTTTTTTTTTTTTTTTTTGTCATTCTAAACATGGCTAAAGAAGGAATGTCATCATCCATCTTTTATGCACCATCAAAGAGGAAAGTAAGCCTGGATAAACACATTGAATGTTTATTCTCAGCATCTTGAAGAAAACCTTTGAAAATTTGTCAATCAGATTGTTGAAAATGTTTCTTAACAAACTGGTGTTTCTAAAAGAACAGTCATTTGTTTTTAAAAAAAATTAAGCTCTCTCGAGGAAAATAACCGTCCTAGTGCTGTGGTAAGCAGCGAAGAAGGCTGATAAAGTATTGGGTGGACCAGGAAGTAATGTCTTTTTTTGTGCTCGTCGATATTCGTTAGTCTTTTATCAGCTCATTGTGCTCTTCAAAAATAATTAAATCTTAATTTTTTTTTACAATTTTAGGAGAAATGACCAGCCAAATACCAGAAGAGATGCATATATGGCATTGCATGCTTTTTGAGTTTCAGTAGGGTAGTAATGCAACTGTTACTACCAAAAACATTTGTGATGTTTATCCAAACACATTAGATGATTGTAAATGTCAAAGGTGGTTTTCTTAGTTGAAATACAGTAATATCAATCTTTTTGACTCATACCAATTTTGAAGACTGACAACTTTAGACAAGGACATGTCAAGGGGGGAGGAATGGAAATAAATCTGTGTCAGATGATCAAGGAACTGTCAAACACTCTTAACCAACCTTGGTTGACCATTCAAGAACATTTGCAACAGATTGGTTAAGTAAGTAGAGTAGGTGTTTAGGTACCGCATAACCTGTCTGATTAAAACAAAGCTAACCAATCCATCACATGCAACTTATTGCTTCAGCGTCACAATACAGAAGAGTTTTTTTTTTTATCCCTGAGGATAGAAAAATGGGTCTTCTATAATAATTCAAAAGGAAGTAGCTCTCTCCAAATGAGTCACAAAAAAGTACGGCTAAGGTGCTTTTCTGTGTTCGGAGGATTATCTGCGGTATCATTTATTTTGAAATGCTGATGCCTGGACAAACCTGTGAATGCAGACTTTTACTGTAAACAATTGGATCGAGTTGATTGATCTTTAATTGAAAAGTTCCCAGCGATTGTCAACAGAAAAGGTGCTATTCTGCCACACAAAAATGTAATACCACACTGCTCAAGACGAACCCTGGAAAAAATTAATGAATTTCGATGGAAGATATTGTCTCACTCACCATACTTGCCTGATATTGCATCATTGGATTTTCATTTATTCTAATCTCTACATTTTCTAAGTGGCGAAAGGTTGTGGATAAGGATGGGATTACATCATTAATTAAAAATGAAAACTTGTTAAAATTTCGACATTACTTTCTGGTTACCCTAATATGATGATTGTGCAATGCCATGCATGCTATGAAAACATCAAAGTTTTTTCGTAGAAATGAGATTCCTATATTAATATTAGACAAAGTTCTGAAAGGATTGAATGAGGATGCCGATATTTTTTCGAAAAACATTTGTTGGACTATCTTGTGCAGGATATTGAAAGATCTAGGGTTTTCATTTGCAAAAAGAAAAAGACCGGTTATGTTTCTTGATGGACAAATATAATTAATCATGTAATGGAAAAAGAGAGATGGAGGAAATCTATGGACTTGTTAACGAAATGTGGGAAAATCAAAATTTAAAATCAATAAAAAATCCTTTTTTACAAATTTTTATGCATTTTTCATTTCAAATTCTAAAACAAGATAAAACTATTTTTCATGTGGATTGTTACATTTTCTACCTTTCCCAAAGCTGCCAATTTAAGGTGAAATGGAATATAATGATTCTGATGCAGACATTTTGTCAGAGATGGAGAATACACAACTTTGTGTTTTTCTGCACTTCTTTTATTTTTAAAGTTAGGCTTAGTGATGCAAAACACCTGCCCCGTGATACAGTTCCTTTTGACTCGCCTCCATCCTGAGGGAATGTCCTAAGCAAAGGTGTGCTGTCCCAAGTTTAGTTTAGTTTTTATTAACGTTGCACTAGAAGCAACACGAGGGCTATTGGCGACTGACCTAGTAGTTTTGAACCTCGGTCATGTGACGAGGACGACACCTGAGCTGGCACCCCCTCTCCTAACATCCACACCACGCCAACGGGAGAACTTTGGGCCCCGACAAATTTAACGTGCATCAGCCCCGGCTACATGGTGGGTTTTTGGCGGCCAAGGATCAAACTCACGACTGAACAAAAACTGCTGGCCCAAGTCCATGACCTGGCCTAGGGACCGCGGCTCATGTGTGTTGTCCCAAAAGGGTTAAGATCAAGTAGTTTGAAGGCTTAACTAAATTTGTTAGAATGAGTTGTACAATGAATAATAGTTTTTGCTACTAGAAATTATTTCGAAAATAGCTAATTTTTGTGTGTGCACAATAGATTATCAGTTAAATATTTAATTTAATTATCATAAATTTAACACATAATTTTTTGGTTTTCTTCCAAGTTAATTAGAAACATACTTACTCAAATGATTCAGAAGAGCCCCCTAAAGTAGTATCTTGAGACTGAGATAAGTCATTATACATTGTAGGGATGAAACTGAAAATAAATTAATTGATTTAAATTTTAACTATAAATATTTAAGACATACAATACATTATACTGTATAATCACTTGCATATATGCAAGTGATTATACAGTATAATGTATTGTATGTCTTAAATATTAAGTTATAAAAAGAAAAAGAAATAAAAGTTATAAAAAGAAATTAACGTTATTTTAAAGAGTGCTTGACTGGTTCTATCGGCACTAGGGCAATATTTCACCAGGCTGCTCTAAACACATGTTAATTTATTAATATCCATAAGTATCATGTAAGTAATTGCTACAAGTATATAATCTGCAATCTAGACATAAGATCAAGACAAAAAAGTCAAGGATTGGTTGAGATAGGAGGGAAGGTACATTGTTAAGATCTCACAAGTCCACATCACTAAAATACATTCAAGTATGTAAATCATGAATATACCTCAAGAAAGTAAGCCCTAAAGGGATTTTTCCCAAGGTAAAAAAATATTTAAACTGATGTACTTAAAATAAAAAAATAATTTACAGAATTTTATTTCTATTTTGTTGCATTGAATGTTTAAGTCATGTTCATGTGAAACATCACACATTCATTATGCATAATAATTACGATACAATACATAACTATTACTTAATTTAAATATCATAGCCATGCAAATACAATTTAGAACAGTAGTGATCTAATTTAAATAATTTCAGTCATTCTTAATCAAAATAAACTACCTCTAAAACTTGAACCATTAAATTTTTTTTAAACATTTGTTTGATATAATTAAAGCTGGATTAAGAATATTAATTCCTCAAATCAGTAAAACAATATTAATCTGAAATCACATCTAAAATAGGCAATAACAGTCGTTTGGTCAAAGTACAATATCTCTGTAATTAAATGATTACATGATATGTCTATTAAATGAAACGAGCCTGACACAATAAAGCATTTTAATTTGATGTCATAAAATTTATTTATTATCACCTTCAATATACACCCCTCCTTTGCCCCACAACATTCTAAGTGAATTTTTCATTATTCGAAATTTTGTCAGTTCCTTCAAGATGCATGCCAATTTTTCTTTCACAGCTTCAACGGATGCAAATCTTGTTCCTTTTAATGCAGATTTTACCTAAGGACACAGAAGTTGCATGGCAGAAGATCCGGAGAATAAGGCGGATGATCTCGCATTAGGATGCTGTACTTGGCTAGACACCTCTTGACAAAGCGGAATAACTTGTCCTTCCACAATTCGGGTCATTACCCTCTTATACTTTCATGGAGTTCAGCAAGAATGTGAAGGTACACAAGCCAATGAATTTTGGAAACAAACAAACCCACCATTGCTTTGAATTTTGATTTGCTCATTTGAGCTATTTTGACTCTTAGTAAAGATGGGCTGTTCCAGAGAAAGGATTGTCACTTTGTTTCTGAATCAGAAGTGAAAAAAAAACCCACAATTCATAGCATGTTATAATCCTTACCAATAAGTTTGGGTTATTTTCAATGACATTCACAGTGTCAGTACAAATATTTTTGCAAGCTTCTTGGTGTTAAAACGTGAGAATTTTAAGCATCATTTTGGCACACACCTTTTGCAAGTTAAAATTGTTATGTAAAATTTACCACGTAGAATCTTTGTCAATTCCCACAGTTACAGCAATCGCATGAATATTTAACAGATGCTCAGATTGAACCAGATTCCTGATGATTTCAATATTGTCATCCATTTTTGATGAGGAAGAGTAACCTGGATGTGAATCATCTTCAAAGTCTTCTTGGCCATCTTGAAAATGGTTAAATCATTCAATCACATGTGCATGCAACAAACACACATAAATATTCATCGTCATACACTTCTTTCAATAAACTATCAGTAGCAGTTTTTCCAAGTTTTATGTAAAATTTCATAACAAGTAGCTGCTCTATTGTTTTACTCATCATTTTTCCAGAGAAACAAACAAAATAATAATAATAATATGAAGGAAGACTAAATATGAATTTGTTGACAGAAATGAGAGGTACTACTTTCGAAAAAGGCTTTGTGTTAAACGAATGTTGGTCACTGGCATTTAGTGCATGAATACTTCTTCTGTAACAGTGTCAGTCTATTTATTTTTACAGCTACACCTTGTATTTGAATCAAATATGATTGATCAAGGCATTAGTAATTTAATTGTAAATATTAATAAAGATTCAAATTGAAAGCCTATACTTAATAAAAATTTCCCCCATTTCTTCTTGAATGATAAAATCCTAATTTTGAAGCTCTTAATTACACAGAAATTAATTTTAATAATAGCTATTCAAGAAAAATAAGTCTAAATAAACAAACAGTTACCTTTTTCTGTTACGAAAACTTCGTCGTCTTGGAGTCAAAGAAACATATGTTGGATTATCAATTTTTACAAATTCCTGCATTAATTAAAGATTTCCCATTAGTATTCAAGAAATACAGACGTTATTATGAAGTTATTTAATCAAAAGGGCTTTTTTAAGGATCTATTAAAAATGATCATATTTTTAGAAACAATTTTGAAGAACTCTAGCAATTATTTCAGAAAATATTAAGATACATAATACTCTGGGCCTTACAAGCAGAGGCTTTGAATTAATTACTATACATGGAAACTTTTTTTAATATATTTTCAACTTGAGAGAACTGGAAAGTATATCTTATTAATTTAATTATAAATATACGATTGAAATTTAACAATTATTATGATGCATATCAGTATTTTTGCCAAGTTTGTAAAAATAATGTTAGTGAGAAAGTAACTAATACATACACTGCTTGATAACTCATCAACATTCTTATTAATACTAAGTTTTTTTTCTTTCATTACTTTAGATTCAGCTTCTTTAGTGGATTTAGATTCATTGACTTTACTAACTTCAGAGGTTTTTACAGAAGATTCTTTCAGACTTGTAACATTTTCAAAATTAACAATTTCATCCTTTAAAAAAAAAAAAAAAAAAAAAAAAAGGTAAATAAACAAATAGTATATAATTTGGATTTCTTAAGATACTAGCAAAATTTATTCTTTATTAAGTATATTAATTAAACACATTTGATAAAGAATATACTTTGCAAAGAATATATTTCTAAATACAATTTAGAATATTTCAAGTGAAAAATTCAAATTAAAACTACATTAACCTCATTTGTAACTAAAGAACACAATTTTTTTGTAAAAAAATTACAACAAAGCCTAGAATTTATTTGAATTCAATACAAGTATAGCCAAAAAGTTCAACAGCAACTAACCTCTATACTGTCTGATGCAGGATTATACATGCAATCTTCAAGAGAGCTAACATTTTCATCAGGCATGAGTGAGAGTTTTGACTTTTTTAAGATATTCCTTTAAATACATTGATCAAAATTATTATGAATAAAACAATTATAATTCTTGTAAATAAACTGATATTTAAAAATTTTCTTTCATACAGTGAAAATATTACATTCTTTTACCACATTGAATATTCAATTCATACAATTTGGTAAAGAGAAAGTAAACAATAAATACACACCTATACATACAATAGCACTTGTAAAATACACCTCTACTTGTATCTAGTACAATGGGTGTCCCTTATTGAGAAGCACTACCAAGTGTTAAATAATAATAAAATCCTATTTATTCCATAAAGCATGTCATAACTATATCTACTTTAATAATTTGAGGTGTAGCTGGTAGAATCTAAAGAAATGTGATACAGTGTTCCATCCATATTCGAGGGCAATATATTTAAAAGGGGGGGGGGGAGTCATACATGTATGGTACTAATTACAAATATTCATTTCCAAAAATCAACATTTTTTTTTGCTCTATTGCATAAGTATATATACTTACACACTTCGACACTCATTGTGGCTGTGAAAAGCATGTTTTTGTCAGTTTCAATGATGACACATTAGAAGCAATTGACTGATTGCAGAAAAGGTAAAATCCAAGCCTTATGTGCCATTAGGAAAAGCTATAGTAATATAGAGAAACAGCAGAACACAGGTCTAAGCCCCACCCAACTACAAAGACTATCTTGAGGCTTAGAAACAATCTTGGGTCTTCTAACGAAACTCAATCAATGGTATAAGAGGCATATTTTAAGGACTGCATCAAATTAAGAGAATAAGATGACAGTGGCAGTTAAACATGAGTAAAGAAGCAATTATTTGGGCAATATGTCATAATCCTAATCTCAAATCAACAAAAATGATGTCCATTTAATTATAAAATACAAAAGTTGCAGACTGGAGTTTGCCAAAAGAAATATAAACAAGAACAGAAGCAAGGTACACATTTTAATGCATAATTTGCTTTCAAATTTTAATGTATAAAAATATTGATGGAATTCATATTAAATAAACATTTCAACACTCCAAATAAAATTTAGAACAGTTGGAAAACAATAGTGCATATTTGAAAAGATTTAGAAATTGTTGAATCAAAAACTTACTTAAAGGACTCTGGAAGTGTTAAGGATGAGATAACTGGAGCAAAAGTTGCAAACCAAAATCTCCTGCTTCGTTCCTTTATGTGTCTTCTAAAATGAGTGATTGAGGATTCTAGTAGTGGGCACATTGTTGTAAGAAAATCTGTATCATATGGTCCCAGATAATGTATTTCTATAGAAGATGTCACAACATTCCACAGTACTTCCAGCTAATTATTAATAATGTATTAAGTTAATTATTATTAAAAAATTTTTCCTGTCTGCAAATATATGTACAACTTTAAAAAAAAATTCTATTCTAAAAACTAATTGTAAAAGATGTTGATAACAAATTAGCACTTTTACAAGTATTATATATATAAAACTTCTGGATTAGAAAAATCTGAAATGGGTTGTTAAAGGGACCCTACCCAAAATTTACCTTGGCTCCAATAATATTAGCATTTGCTTTCTTTTGAGTTATGGCAAAAAATTTAGAAAGAGGTACAGCAAGTTCTTCCAAAACAGAAGAAATAACAGAACCAGTTTTCAGATTTCCAAAAAAAGTTTTTAAAAGATCAAGTGGAACAGCTGTTTTAGAAATATGGCCTTTCCTCTGTGCTTTTGGTGTGCATGACTGAAAAGTTAAAAGAGAAAATTTTTATTAAATTTCACAAACAGCTGTAATCAAAAATGTAAAAACAACTAAAAACTTTATCAAATTATATTACAAAAGATTCTAAGGCTAAATTTTTATAAAGTAATTAAAATAAAAAAAAAAATGTGCTATGCAAATTTTTTTCAAACATATTCAGCCACCCAAGGTGCTCTTTTATTATAATTATTATTAAATTACTCAATTAAATATAAGAATTAAAGTAATAAATTATTGAATTGAATATATTTCAACTAAATGTAATTAAAATTGAAACAAATGATAAAAAGTGATCTGGTATGCCAAAACGCCCCACCTAAAACAGTACAGCCCCTTGGGTGGCTAATTATTTATTATCAATTTTTTTTGATTGCTCTATCTACTAAAATATCACAAAAATCTACTAAAAATAAAATAAAGAAAACTTATGTGGTTAAAAAGTGTTATACAAGATCTTTTAAAGCTGAATTTATATCAGGGGTTTTCAACTTTTGTTCCTTAGAATCCCTTTACCACAAAAAAGGCAACATATTTCATGTACCTCTTCTCTCTGGACAACATACATTTATAACGCAAAAAAATAACAGAAATCAATTAAGTACTTTGGATTTCAAAGTACAATTTTAGTTCTTTAAGACATGTCAGTCTGAATACAGTTTTGGTTATTAAATAACTGCACTTTTGCAGATGATTTTTGTGAAGTTTTAAAGATTGTTCTAACATTGAGATCTTTGATCATTATAATGTATACATGTACAGCTTTTATTAGAGATTTTCTAGGTAATGTTATAAATACTTTACAAAATTGATAATAGTTAAATTGGGATATATTTATATCAGATAGGCATATATTATTTGAATTTAACTGTGGTTATAACACAAACAAGGCAACTGCAAACATTAGCACAATTTATGTAAATTAAATGATTGTACTGATTTTTTAAAATTCAATAAATTTCATAGCAGAAATTTAAGTCATTAATTAATACTTTCATCAAATTATTAATTAATAAAGAGGAACTTAATTGTAATAAACATCGGAGTGATATTAATTTTATAATTGAAGCTTATATTAATCAGGAAGGAAATGTTGATAAGTATACATTGAGTTTTTGATACAACAGTTTCAACACACTTTTGTAATAATAAAAAGCTGCTTGCCAAGTACAAACCAGTTAACAATACTACTATCACTTGCAGTAGGGGAAGTAACCAGCCCTGTTGAAGAAATTAGAAATGCAAAGTTTTACTTGGATGAGAATAATGGAAAGGATAATATAACTTCCACAATGTTATGTATCTTCTGAAGTTAAGGAGGAATTTAATGTCAGGTCCAGCTCTAAATAAAATAAAGGTACCTTTGAGAGCGAAAATAAAAGAAATTAAGATTTTCCAATAAGGACAGAAGGAAATTATTTTATGCTACAAAAATTAATAGTTTGTATTATATTAAGCCTAAGTAAAAAAGATATCTATATAGAAAAATTTAATTTGGCTACTTTGGAGGAAAAAGACCTAGAACTTTGGTACAATGGATTTTGCCATTATATTTTAAAAAAGCAATCTGAATGAGAGTATTAGAAGCATTTTAATTATTTAAATTAGGATTGCAAGGAATGTAAAATTGGTTAAAATAAACAAGTGCTACTTAAACCAATTTCTTAAATCAGGTTAAAGAAACCACTTATTACAAATGGATAGCTATTCCCATAACTTCTCACGAAGGTATCAAGTATTTTTTTTCAATAGCTGATTATTCTAGGAAAAGAACAGCCTTTCCATTGAAAAGAAAATTTGATGCTTCCTATTACTTTACTCAACACCAAAAACCAGCAGAAAGGTTCCTAAATACAAAAATTATCAATTGATAATGGACTTGAGCTTATTGATAAAGAATTGTGCATGTTTTTATGTTTTCAAGGTGTTACGACTCTAAAATATTACAACCACAGAGTACTGTGAACACCCAGTGAGGTAAGATTGCTTATGCCAAGAGATGACACTATTGACAAGATAAGTTTGTATATAGTGTATGTAGAGCATTTGAATAAAGATGATGTCTCTGAAATAAATGTTCTTTATTTAAGTGTTGAGCTTGGAGTTAATCCCCCCCCCAACAATAAATTGGTTAGCGGCAACACAAAGTATTAAAATAGATAGAAACAATACTTATTCAATACCTTTTGCTTTAAGAGCGATATAACCAATATCAATAACATTTAAATCCCATCTACATTGATTGAGTCTGTTTTTCACTGCGAGGAGTTCAAATAACACTTGATTAAATTTAAAGTCACAATTTTTCGTTCTCAAGAGGATACCCGGCATCCTTCCTCCACTTCTTCCCGAAACGACTGTCCTTAATCAAGCAACATAAAACATTTATGTCCTTCCAATATTCTGCAACTGAAGAATTCATCCAAAAATCCTATAACTCTTGCACAGATATTGGACAGGAAATGTTTGTGAGTTTTCTTCCAGGTGACAGCATCATTGCCAGTATCAGCAATTAGGGTTTGATTATCCTTTTCGATGCTCAAGTACACAACTTAAACTCTTCCATATTTAAAATCCTGTTTATCCTAGGTGGGTGATTCATCATCACATTTTACTTCCTGGACAACTATTAATCTTCAGCAATTCCTATATTCATCGGAAGATATCCTCTTCTCAACAACAATAGTTGTAACCACAGAGTATTTTAATCTTACTCTCCATAACAGTAGCTTAGTCCCTTATTGATATGGTCATACTTTATAAAGGTTCATTATGCTGGCCTGGTGTATAAAATACTGCACTTGTCTCATAACTTTGTGTAATGCATCACAAATGTTTAAGTTAAAAATTTGAAGCATTTTCTTGAAATTGATTTTAAATAGTAAGAAGTTCAATCCGATATTATGAAATGATTAATTTTAAACAATCATAATTCTACAACGAAAAACAAATTTTACCAAATAGCAATCTCCAAAAAACTACATTTATTTCAAAGAACAAACAAATGAATAAATATTACAATCTTCTTACAATAGCTAAAAAGCAACAACCTAATATGTGTAAAAATTCTGCACATTGAGGACAAAATCTACCCTATCAGCCATAGTAATACTAAATTTAAAAAAAAAAATTGAAGTCTATTTTAAGGAATCTGAAGTAATCACTTCAAGGTGTATCATAGTCATCCATTGTCTCAGCATACCAAATTTTGTGTCTTAGCTCCATTTTAATTTCAGTGCTACAACTTCCAATAAAAATAATACCTTGAATACTCCCAATTGTTATTTTGACAAGATACAACTAATATTATTGAGAAGCTTTTAAGCAGAATGAAACAAATAATCAAATTAAATGTCATTAATTAGTCAAGTTTAGCACCTCAGGCCCAAAGACTGCAGAAATATAGATGAGCCCTGTCTTATGGGACTTCTTATGCCTAGTTGGACTTGTGAGGACAACAACAATTCATTATTTTGCCACTAGAGAGCTGAATCTGTCAAGCTGTTCCAGAAAATCAGCTGAAGCCTGCTTGGGATAATTTTGACAAAATTAAATTAATTCTATTTGAATAAATAATAAATGTTAAACTTATTTGTTCTAAAAAACCCATTTTTTTTCACTTGCTGTACTGATTTGCTAGATGATACACACTTAATAAAGATCCAGTAAATGCAGAAAGTCTGGTGAAATTATTTAAAATTTTGCAACCTAATTTACACTAAATTATTTCAACTGAATGCTAGTCCAAAGCACATAACAGACTATAACTAATTAGTTAAATCTAAGGTTGATTATTTTCTCCATCACAAAAATTCACAGATCCTCTTGAAGCTTCTATTAAAGATCCCCAGTTAAGAGCTCATGATTTATAAATGTTGAAAATTTTTCTTCTTGCCATTGAATAATTAAATCTTTGAACTCCTTAATTTTCTTGTTACAGTAAAAAATAAACAAAAAATCAAACTTTATCCACTTACCTGATATATATCATCTTCATGCTCAATATAATTAGCATAGAAACAAGTCAGCAAAAAAGACAGTAGATCGACAAATGAAGTCAAATTGCCAAGAGGTTTCTTTTTCTTCATGAGCAGTGATCCATTACCAAATCCTATATATGTATAGATGTACAAAAATACAAGTTATGAAAAATTAATAATGTAAGGGTAAAATTTAACTTAATCAATTCTATATTTTAAATATTCTTTAAATTCGATATGTTTAAAATAAAGACTATGAACATAGTAAAAGGATTCGTTTTACTTCTCGCAATCATTAATAATGTATTATAATGCAGTTCTTTACTGTGCTGTTTTTGAAAGGTTTTTCAAGGCAATATTCAAGCTAAATATCATTATGAGGTTCTTACTGGCCTTGTAAAAGCCTTGGGAGCTTTGTAAAATAAATCATTTTTCAGGTGTAACATTTTTCATAATACACATATTTAATATAAATTAAGTGCACTACTAAATGTTTAGTCTCCGATATCCCTTTATAAAAATAGCAAAAATAAAAATCACCTGATGTGCTACTACTTCCTACTGAAGAAAAATCAATGGATTCTAGAACATTTTGTAAAAGAGAGCACACAGCCTCAAAATACTGAGGTTCCTGTAAAAGAAATCATTTACTAGATATAATTAATTAAAGCAATGCACATTCACTAGCTTTTTATAAAATTAAAAATTATTTTTCTAAGAATTCTAAAAAATACACTAAATCCACATCTATTTCATTTTTAAAAGAAGAGTATATAAATTCAATATATACCTGCAAAGCATTTACAATACATTTCATTTTCAATATTTTGATAACATCAACTAACAATGATTTAGGATTATAATAAATAACTAAAATCAATATATATATATAGTACAACATAAAAAAATTAGAGCATGTATTTCATAAAACCAATCTTTTATTACATTATTACTGATTGAATATACATTTAATGTAATAAAAAGTGAAAACATTAATGGAAATTTAACCAAAAAAGATTTTTTATTAAGTAGAGTTAACAGAACTAAGATGCAAATAGTATTAATAATAGAATAAAATTAAAATATAATGATCAAGCACAAAAGTAAATGAAAATCATATAGAGTTTTAAAAAAAAATGGAAAAAAAAGCAATAAAAATGCTGCCATAGGTTGTGGATTGTGATGCATGGTTATACATACAATCCAAACCATCTAATCCAGCGATTACTTTTAATTAAAATAGGTTATTTAACAAAAATCAATGAACAATATCAAACATTATATTAAAAAGAAATAATTTCCTAAAACAATAAAAACCAATAAAGGTAAATCTCTAAATAAAACCCAACAGATTTCTAAAGCAGAAAAAGAACTGCAATAAATAATATATGGAAAAAAATTATAATTGTGCTAAAAAAACATGAAACACACAAAAAACATTTATTATTAATGGCTGACAATAATATCTGGATTCCCAGATAGAACCCGATGCTTTTCCTATGCCGAATTCACAAACTTGTTTGCTCTTTTGAAGGGATTCTAGCAAAGCAGAAAGAGTTCGGAATGAAAACAGCTTACACCCAACTCTTTTTTTTACATGGTAGATATGTTCCACAACTTAAAAAAATCATGTAAGATGAAAAACTCTAAATACTTTTCCAAAAAACCATGCAAAAAAAGTTATAATGAAATCTATATTAATTATAAAACAAAAACAATTCGTTTTTATTATAAAAAATTAAAATTAGTGTGCAGTGCAAATTCAGTCTATAGGTACATACAACATGTAAGAATTCAAATTGAAATTAGGAATAAAACTACTAACGGTACTTTACCATTTTGCCGGTGCAAATCTCATCAAGCAGACTGCATTTGCGACAACACACAGGAAACACATATTTCATTTGGCATTGGTTGTATAATTTTTGGCAACTTTATCGCTTGTGCTGGCAAAATGGAAAAGTACTCTACCAATTAACAACTATTCATCGCTACTTGATAACAAGTGTGCACATTATTACAAACTGCATCAAAAATGCTATCACCAGAAGATGTGTCAATATGTCTAGCACATCTGTCAGCTTTGATTCAACAAAGAACTTCATTTGGCATTAATGGCCTCTGTATTTTTTTTTGTTACAAAGTCTATTTGTTTGGATTCTCTAGTTTGCTTACAAAATTCTTGATATCCCACTACATGAAACTTAAAGATTACTTTGAAATTTTAATCCACACTTTATGTCAGAATCATGAGTAAGAAAATGTTGTTTCATACTTGCAGCCCTGGCGAATTAAATCAGCTGTTAATAGTTGAACTTAGACTTCATCACTCAATTTTTTTTATCATCATAAACTGTCATGAATTCAGTCAAATCATCCTCAACTGAAGGGTTCTCTAACATCAATTTTTCAATGTCAGCCATTTGCATGTTGTTAAAACTTTCGCCACCAATTGCATTTGATAGTTGTAAATTCAGAACACACAGCTGATTTTTGTACTACAAAACTACACTTTCAATGCATGCTGACAATTTTCTCTCTCTTTCCAACAAGCATTTAAAGGTCGACTGACATAACTGTTTGATGGCAAAAGAAACATGCATAACACAATCCATAATTGTAAGCTTTCTCCATTCTTCCACCACAGTCAAATTTCTTTCTTCTACTGAATCTAAAATATATTTAAACAACACATGTGTTACTCACACATGTGTGGGCATAAGCCGACTGTCTTCTGATTACATCGATAGAATTGGAATTTAAAAAAAAAATAATAATTTGGGATTCGTGCTAGAGTAAAAAATTCATATAAAAAAGTATTTTGGAGAACAGTGTTATTACCAAATCGTGTAAAAAAGTGTTAGGTGCATATGATTTATTAATTATAGTATATCAAGATTTATCTTTTTTAAAATAAATCTCATATAACTTTAAATCACTTTAAGCTTATATGCATCTCATTAGCATAAAAATGCATCTCATTAGTATCAAAAAAGAATTTCACACGTTTTTAAGTGAGATCAAATCAATCTTCTGAATAAACAGAATGAGGAGCTACTGCATAAGAAAACAACAAAATGAAGGGGGGGAAAGTAGTACAGTGTATATTAGTAAGAATACTTTGCTTAATTTATAATCCCCCCCCCTTAATACTTTTTACATTTTCTTGTGAAACTAAAAAATCAATATAGATTTCTACTAACTTTCAAAAGATCATCCTTAAAATAAGGTTTGAGCCTAGCACAGAAATGTTCACATGCTTCATTTGGAAGAGTTGTTGGTACAAGGGATGCACAACGAACAAATGTTTTATATAAATTCGTCCACAATCGAAAAGCAGGTTTATTGCGAAGCTAGAAAATAATTTGTTTTAAACTGTATTAGTAAATAACAACAACAAAAAAAAAAAAAAAAAAAAAAAAAGGTTTTCTAATAACATACAAAAGATAATTACAGCTATCCTTTAAGATTAAGTTTATTAATTAATAAGATTATACAGCAAATGTAAAAACATACTGTTCTGTAAAAAAATTATTAGCTGAAAATGAATTAATTTCTCACTCTTTTAAACTGCTAATCAAATAGCAATTTTTTACTCACAATGCAGGGTCTTGGATATGGTACTAATATGAATAACAATTCTAATTATTTCTGACACAAAAACCCTTCATCACTTTGAATTAATTTAAAAAGCAAATGCATTGTAAATCAAATTTTGGGTTAAAAGCAAATGCACTGTAAATCAAATTTTGGTTACTAAAGCCATAATTAAACTAAAAATTAAAAACTTGAATATGAAACAAAAGGATTTTTAATAACAGTATAGTTCCAAATTTAAAATAAAATGTGTCCCAAGAAACAATGAATAGAAAATAGTAATCTGACATATATATTAGATTCAAAAATACATAAAAAATCATTAGCTTAATTGCAATTTCCTATTCATTCCTGAAAATGTTTACCAATAATAATTTTTGCCTCTTATTCAACAGAATTAAGTCTTAAAAAGGATAAATTTAGTTTTAAACCCCCCCCAATCTTATTAATAAGTCTTTTAGCCACTTCGGTAGGTGGTTTATTTTCAAAAATTTATATACATATAAAAGTTTCTTCAATAAATTTGCGATTATTAAAAAGCCTCCGGTAAAAATTTCAGGTCTTTCAAATTTATAAGATTTGATTGGGATTATACTTTTTACCCCTCAATAAATAGAACAGTAAACATATTTATATTATGCTTATGCATATCAACTCTGAATAAAATATAGTTATCAAAATTAAAATTTTATAAATGTAATTGTTAAGAAGAATCAACATTTTGATTTTGCTTACTTGATTCATTGATACAGGAAAAATGTTTTCAAATGGGCACAGCAAAACATCGTAAAGGCAACTAAAATCATGCTCTTGTCTATCACCTTGGTTAACTTCTTGTGTCTATACCAATATAAATATGTTGCAAAAAAGATAAAGAAAATTAAACATTAAAACAAACTGAATAAAACAATATAAAATAATTATTTAGTAACTTTGAAATACAGTACTTCCTTATAATGTGGCACTTCATCAATCTGATGTATTTTACACAAGGAGACAAGTCACTGCTCCTTTTGCTCCCCCCCCCCCGGAATTCATTTACATTCTACAAATTAAATTTGTTATCCAAGTAACTCTTGGTTTATTTGTCATCATAACTTGTTTTTGAAATTTTAAAAAAAAAAAAAACCCCGGGGGGGGGGAAGACTCAAAATAATATATATTTTTCTTTCAGAAATACTTTATTTTGCTTCCTTTACCATATAATTTTGTTTCTTTTCTTTTTTTTAAATATACGATCCCTCTTTTGTAATTTTTCTTAACTTCATTGCAGTTTTTATTTCATTACACAATGCTCCCTTCACATTTCTGGCCTTGCCAATACCCATTATTTTTACATAGACTGATCAGTCAAAAAATTATTTTACTTCTAACATTTCAATGGAATAATGTAGATTATCAATACAAAATATTGCACCTTTTGTATTTGGAGTTATTTCATGTGGTTGTTACTTTATTTGCACGTACTGTATTAAATTTTATACCATACACATCTTTGTCCAATTTAAATGTGTTATTTTTAGTGATTTTACAGTAATTCAGCTAAGCTCAAGTCTAATATACACTGGATTACTGAGAGGGCTATAATTCTTTGTATTAATTATTTTAACACTATTTAAAATGTAAAACATTAGTATATTTTGTAAAGGACAAAATGTCTGGTCCAGTAGGTGTTCCTTATTGGGAGGTACTACCACATGAATATTAATATAGATGCAAAATATGATCACATAGAATAAGAAAATATTTCTGAAAACACAAAAACATACTAGTTATCTTTCACAAGTGATAAATACTACATTATCTTCTGTTGCTGTTTTACATTCAAGTTCTTTTTTTTTAAATGGTTTGTCTTGATTTTAGAATACAAATATGCCATAGAAATCAAGGACGAATTAATACACTGGTTTCTAAAAATTAAAAAAAAAAAAGAGTGATTACACTGTTGAAAATGAATAAATTTTCTTACAAATTATGCAGTGTACATAAAAAGTAATATTGTCTCAGAATACAATGTATCAATTGGTGATGATGGTGTTCGTAAGTAGAAACTGCCTAGTGAATTTTTTTAGAAAATGTCTTGTAACCATTTTTTAGGTATGAGTATTAAGCATCATTTACCCTGAATTATGATGGTGTACCAGAATAAATCCTATCAAACAAAATGGTCGAATGCAAGCCTTTCTGTAATTCATTGACAGTTGACTGTATTTTCTATCACTGCTGTACTTCTAGATGGTACAGCTGAAAACTACCAATGTGCAGAAGGCACCATGAAAGAAATACTGCACACATCCCTCACTCCACGCCAACAAAATAAAAGGTTTTACCCCACATGTCAATTAGAGTTTAAGCCAATGGAGGTTTTTATTGATGAGTTAAGATCTACAAAGTGATTCAAGAAAACTGTTGGCCAAAGGGGAACCCACAATTATACTAGACATATCTATAAAAGAGACAGGTTTGATGGGTCTAGTGTATGTGTTTGGGCAGGTATATTTTTGGATGGCTGCATTGAGCCGTATATGGACAATTCCTTTACCTTACAAGATTATGTTAAGCTACAAAAAACTTAATTGGGGAACTATAATGTATCATAGATTGGGGTCAGCATTTACTCTGGAATATGTTCTTCAGATTCATATTATGCACTTAATCAATTCTTCAGGATCTTTGAACCTTCTTGAAACAACAATGGGTTTTCCACCATATACACACAACTGAGTTTATAACCATCATTTCAAGCATGGAACATTGCTGTAATGCCTGCATAGCTGTTAGAGGGATCACATACCCTATCGAAGCTATCACAATTTAAAATCAGATTTTATGTTTTTTGTTCAAGTTTCATTTTATTTTCAAGACAGAAAATAAGCCTATTTTTCTTTTCTCCCTAAATTGTAAAATACTGTTCGAATGTTTTTTTTTTGGTCATATTTTATTGAGTGAGTGAGTGACTGTGAGGTTTTATGGCGCAAGAGCCAAGGTAGGCTATGCTGCGCCAAACATTTGTTAAAATGAATTAAAATTTGCAATTCTTAAACAAAAATTCATAGAAAGTATAAATAAACATTGCAAGTTAAAAATTCAAATTTGGTGTAAAAGGCCAATATGTCTTAAAAAAGCAAATAAGTTATGGTGGGGGGGTTTCCCCCACCAAGTCAGATAGGTTTAAAATAGATGATTGAAAAAAAATACGACGATGATGATTAAAACATATTTTATTGAATTGCAATGAATAAAAATTTTACAATCACATTTTTTTTTTTACTTTTCCTAAATGATTTGAAACTAGTCTATTTACAGATGCAGGAAGAAATTCAGAAATGTGTCACTCTTCATTAAATAAGCAAATTATTAAAAATACTGATCACAATTATAACTCAACATTAAATTTGAATAGAATTTAAATTTTTTTTTGAAAATTACCTTTTCTATAGCTTCTAGCAAAGGAGAAGCTATTCCTGACCAAATTTCAAACAGAATTTCAGCATCAATGTTCTGCGATGTAATATGTTTTACAATGTTGATTAGTTTATGAGCCATCAACAATGGATTTAATGATTCACCCAGAGCAGCTTGAATTAATCTGTTATAAGCCATTAAAAACCTAGGAAGAATAGGAAAAAAATATTTTGTACAAACTAATATTCACCACATTTATCTCATTGTAATAAAAATATAATTCAACATAATAAATTTATCATTGAAATTAATAACTGGAAAAATAAAAAGCTTACTATATAGTAATCTATAAAAAAATTAATAGAAAAGATTTTTAAAAAAATGATAATTTTTACAAATTATTGTACAGACCATACCTCTTTTGGGGCATTTCAGTGGAAAACAAGAATGGATTCACGAGCAATTTCAAAAGAATAATACAGAGGATATCCTACAAAAATCGGAACAAGAATAAATATTCAACACATCCAATATATAATTTATTTTTAATACAAATGATTTATATTTTGAAAACCCCTCATGTATTCTTAATATAAAAACAGTTTAAGTTCTTGTATTCCAACATTAATAACTAGCTTTGTAAGTTATATGCTTCTTCAGTCATTAATATTATTCTTACATTCATTTTTCTTTTATTATTTATATTCATTTAAATAATTTTTTAGAAATAAATCAGATAGGCAATTTTTAAATACAAATTTATTCCTGTATAAACATTCAGAACATTTATTTATTTTTTACTTATAATAATAGTGCACTCTAAATTAAATTTTCACATTAACTAAGACTTTTAAAATACTTATACATTTAAAAAAATAAGAAAGGCAAAAGTATTAATTAGTTTGAAGTTATTTAATAACAAATTAGCACAGACTATGTTTTCAGGATATGAGCCGTAACAGAATCATCAAAAATCTGGTAAAGTGAAGAAATTTAGCATTTATTTCTTCAAAGTTGAAGTTAAAGTTTTATTTTATACGTTATTTTAAATTTATTTTACTAATTTAAAGAAATCATTGAACAAGTATATAAGGTAGTTTCTTAAGCTTTCAAATAAGAAAAACAAGGCATGTGTAAATTTCAATAATGAAATGAAAAATTCTTCTACAATAAGAATTTAAAGTAGATGCCTCATTAGTCTACAAAGTCAGAGATAATCACTTTTTAATCTAAACACATTAACAAAATTTATAAACTTTATTTAACAAAAACAAAACTAATACAGTGAAATCTCATTACAACGAACCTAGTGTTATTTTAAACACTTATTAAGAGCTCCTAAATAAAAAGTCCCCTAAGATTTAATTGAATTTTCCCACCCACAGGTATTTTTCCACCTTTTCAGAGCTTATGTAACATAGATGTACTATTCATTATCCCCTGAAAGAAAGCACTCAAAACTTCCATATCAAATCCTACTCTTACTATCCATCCATTTCTAAGAATCAACTACTAGTCTGTTACACAACAATGTTCCCCATCCCCACTCTCTATGCTGTTTCTAAAAATCCACTGATCCACAACATAAACCCCAATCATCAAAACACCCCTCAAAAACCTGAACAATAGTAGAACAGATTATGGAGGTGTTCTCTGACACCTCCTTTTTTTTTTTGAAAATTTTTCCCATCTTAGCAATATAAAAATAAATTTCATTAAGAGAAGAGCCTTTTTAATTGAGGATAAAATGAAAATAATTAAATGTATAGAAGACTCAGTCAATAAATGGATTATATTCAAGCAAAATTCTAATCAAAACATACAGTTCAGTATACATATACATTAAAAATAAAAAAAATTATGAGTCATAAATATAACAGTATAAATTCTAACAAAAAAAAAAAAAAAAAAAAAAAAGCATTAAATAATTTTGAAAATAATATTAACATTAAAAATACTTTATATTTTTGGTTTGAAGATGAAAGAGAAATAAGTATTCTAAAAAACTTCCTAGCTATTGATTACAAAATAGATAGCCAATGTTTATATATTATTAAATGTATTACTAACTACATAATAAATAATATCAATATAATAAAGAAAATGATAGTATATCAATCAAATGGCTTTAATTTAATGACTTAACACATTGTGTGCTTTAAAATACAAATATATTTTCCTACTTTTTTTTTTAAAAAAAACTATACTGCCTGTTTGATTTAATTCTATATTTGCAATTTAATAGTTTGTTTTATATTTTTGATTTTTATTAGCCATAATTTGAAATATATCATGAATTGATATACATTTAAAAATTATGTCTATTTAACATTTTATATAAATACCCACACCAGTTTGCAAACTTAAGAACTTTTTAAATTGTACTGTAATTCTGGGGGAGGGGAACCCAATTGTGTGACATTGAATTCACAATACAGAGGCACAATGTAGCACTTAAAGGTTGATGAATGTAAAAAATAAACTGTAAGCATAACATTATGGAACAAAGCAGAAAAGGCTTTAATGATAGAATAGTGTTAGTAAAAACACTGTATGGCCATGAGGAAGAACAACAGCATCTATTCATATTCAATACCAAATTATCCAGCAAATCTTCAGGTAAGAGTTGCTACTTTTCAAGAAGCATCTATTTCAGCTGATTGGTTGTTCTACGAAGGATACAATCTTGCTGCCAGGCGTCTCCCTAAAGCATCCCACACATGTACAATGGGATTTAAATCAGGAGAGTACATACCAATCCATTCTGCAGATATTCTCACTTTCTAGAAGCTGCTCTGAAGTAGAAGTTCCTGTGTGGACGTGCATTGTCATCCACAAAAACAAAGTCTGCAGCAATGGCACCTCGGAACTGACGCACATGTGATAAGATAATTTCATTACAGTAACGTTCTCCGGTAAGTGAGCCGCTGTTGAAAATATAGAGCTCCATTTAATATAAGCCCCCCCCCCCCACTAGCACTTCAGGACCACCCCAACAGCCTGTTTCCCTGACACTAGTGGGATGAAATCGTGTCCTTCCCTCCCTCCATATCAACTCATATAAAAAAATGTTGCTTAGACTGAAACAACGCATCAGTAAACAGAATGTGACTCAATTGATGAAATATCCGGTCTTTGTGTTATTAACACCACTGTAAATGGTGCCCGCCGATGGGCTACTGTTAATGGTATGCAGGGTTCAGAGCAAATAGGCAACCTTTATGCAGACCTCTGGCTAATGTAAAACACGATAAATGTAGTCCGATTGCCATACGCAGCTGCTGAGCAATGTTGCTTGATGCCTGATTCCGATCTTTTTTTTTTTTGGACTGCAGAATGATATAAAAGTCATCAATTGTTGTTGCTTTCCTCGGTCAACCACCATCAACCATTCTTATAGCTGTACCTCTCATTTGGAAGGCTTTCCAGCTCTTGTGCAATATTTATGTAAACTAAACCTCTCTTCAAGCTTTCTGATCATTCTTCTGAGTGTAAAGGCATTCTGATGGTTTCTTGTAGTCATTATGAACGTATGATTTCACTTTCAATGGCTGGGAATGTCTGGAAATGTGTCTTTTCCTCCTTTTTAAAGTGCTTTCGCATTGAGCATGTGCTTTCCGCAAGTTTGTGTGCTCTGGCGTTTCTTCTGATGTCATTGTGCTAATATTTGCATACACACCACCTTTCTACTGAGTTGCCCTTTTCACCATAGTTGGTTGAAAAAAAGCCTTTTTCATCAATTTCATGGTTGTATGTCGAAAAATACATTTGTTGTTTAAGTTTTGCAAGTTAATGTACACACACACATATATATATCATTTATTAATAAATTGTATGTTATCATTGTGTTTGTTTTCATTTAATCGGGATATAGTGAATTTCTCAATAGGTCTGCAGATGTTCACTGAAACAGAATTCAACCTTAAAAGTAAAAAAAAAAAAAAATTATTACTTGAGATTTGCGTGGTCCATTATTAAAGCAGTGGGAAACTAAAAGAGACCGAGGAAGTTTACTCAGGCTATCTACAGATTTCTGAAAGAATATTAAACACATGATCAAGCAAAAACATATACAAATACTAAAATATTGATAATTGTTCAATTTAAATGTATAATTTCTAAAATTTGAATCTCCAATAATTTGAAATCATTCATTTTAAAAGTAAATGAAGGGAAAAGAATAGAATATATATATATATATGTATCATTAGAATTTTTTAAAAAGAAATATGAAATAAGTAATAAATTTCTTACATATGTAATAAAAACAATAAAAAATTTCAGCACACACAGTTTTAAAAAGCAATAAAATAATTATGATTATAATATTAACGGCAGGATAGCAGAATCATTTGTTACCAAGCATATTAATGGAGGACAAATCTGAGCTTCAATTATATCATCAATCAAACCAATAAGTACAATCATTGCTTCTATTGATTCTTTATTTTTATCTTCTATTACAGCAGATATAATGAAAAGGACCGACTTGAGTAAACATTCAATATGGCTTGCTGTCAAAATAAATATTAAATATATATAATATTATATACACATATAGTTAATACAGATGGCAGAAACCAATTACAACAAAAATATTGGACAAAGACATAGTTTCACATTATTTAAACTAAAAATTGAGCCTAAGTTTCATTATATATACTTAAAAAACAAATAAGCGAGCATATTATACATATAAAGATAATGGTATAAAGTTAGACCTAATATGACATTGTTAATAAGTTGTGAACTTTTTTCTAATTTAATAATTATTATTTATAACTGTTGCAAAACATGGAAATGAAGTATGTGTAAGCAAATATTTCTGATATAACAGAAATAAATCAATAATAAAAAAGTTTACCTGCCCCACTAGAATGTTTCCCATAATTCAAAACCACTAGTATATTTCTAGAATATTTTTTGCGTAAATGTAATAACTAATTAATTCATAAAATTTCACACAAACAGTTAATGTACTTGAAATATATTTTTGATGAAATGGTTCTTTTTATTACTGTTTATGATCAAATCAGTACCAACATGCCCAAGATTCTAAAATGAACATTCATTAGCATGCAAAACTTAAGCAACACAAATGCATTTTTCAACATACAACCATGAAATTGAAGAAAAAGGCAACTCAGTAGAAAGGTGATGTATATGCAAATACCAGCACAATAACATCAGAAAAAACGCCAGGACACACAAACTTGCGTAAAGCACTTGCTCAATACCAAAGCACTTTAAAAAGGAGGAAAAGACATTTTCAGACATTCCCAGCCATTGAAAGTGAAATCATACGATTATAATGACTACAAGAAACCATCAGGATGCCTTTACACTCGGTAGAATGATTGGAAAGCTTGAAGAGAGGCATATTTTGGACAAATGTTGCACAAGAGTTAAGATATAACAAAAGTGCAGTCCCAAGAGCTTGGAAAGCCTTCCAAATGATAAGTACAGCTGTAAGAATGGTTGATGGTGGTTGACCGAGAAAGCAACAACAATTGATGACTTTTATATCATTCTGCAGGCAAAAAAAAAAAAAAAAAAACCCGGAATCAGGCATCAAGCAACATTGCTCAGCAGCTGCGTATGGCAATCGGACTACAGTTATCATGTTTTGCATTAGCCAGAGGTCTGCATAAAGGTGGCCTAGAACCCTGCATATCATTAACAGTAGCCCATCAGCAGCACCATTTACAGTGGTGTTAAGAACACAAAGACCGGACATTTTATCAATTGAGTCACATTCTGTTTACTGATGAGTTGATATGGAGGGAGGTAGGGACATGATTTCATCCCACTAGTGCCAGGGAAACAGGCTGTTGGGGTGGTCCTGAAGTGCTAGTGTGGGGAGGCATTATATTAAATGGAGCTCTATATTTTCAACAGCGGCTCACTTACTGGAGAACGTTACTGTAATGAAATTATCTTATCACATGTGCGTCGGTTCCGAGGTGCCATTGCTGCAGACTTTGTTTTTGTGGATGACAGTGCACGTACACACAGGACTTCTACTTTAGAGCAGCTTCTAGAAAGTGAGAATATCTGCAGAATGGATTGGTATGTACTCCCCTGATTTAAACCACATAGGACATTTTGGGATGCTTGAGGTGACACCTGTCAGGAAGTTCGTATTCTCTAGAGAATACCTGACAGCTGCTCCTTGAAGAGTGGCATAACTGCTATAATTTGGTTTTGAGTAAGAACAGACAGTGTTACACAACCATTCCAGTTAGGAGACATTATATCCCTTTGAAAGGAATTTTGATTTCATGTTCTTCCTCCTGGCCAGACAATGTTTTTACTAAAGCTATTTTGCTTTACTCCATAAAGTAAGCTTACTCTTCTTTTCTTTAACGCTACTATGCTTTTATCAACCTGTAAGTGCTACATTGTGCCTCTGCTGTGCGAGTTTCATGTCAACCAATTGATTTTTTTCATTATGAAAAGTTACTTAAGTTTTGCACACTAGTGTATATAGTATATATTGCTGATATGGTGAATTTCATACTTCAGATAGCAGTCAATATAGGAAGTTCCTTCCTATATTTGATGAATTTTTTTTTGATTTTGATAATTTGATGAAATTTAACTTATAACAGATATATTAAGCCCTGAATTGAGAAATTAAAGACCTACTTTAAAATAATTTAAGTGGATAAAGTTCATTTAAGAATCATTTGCAGGTACAATTATTGTACATTACTTGGTGAATATTTTCAAAATAATTACATATTCATAATTTCAAAATAGAGAAATTAACAGAATTGTTATTTTTTTTACAATTCAATTTACAAACAATAAATATGTCCACATGCATTCAATTCTAAAATTACATAAAAATCTGATTACGTTTTGTTGAATTACAGAATATTCTTAACCCTATACTGATATAGAAGAGATAAAAGACACATTTTTTTTTTTAAAAATTTTTTTATATGATAAATATTAATTTACAGAGAACAATGATATATTATAAATTTAAAAATGCTATTAAATTAGTCTTAAAAGAAAATTACATTGTTTATAATAAATAAAAAAAAAAACCTATACAAACAAACCAAAAGATTTCAAGGTAGACATACTTTAGCTAATTCATATTTATTTTTTCTTTTATGAAAAGAACACAATTAACCAGCCTCTTCTAATATTTTTTAGAGATTATATATATATATATGCAACCTAATAATTTTTAGTATAGATAAGGATTATGGGCCAAACATTACATCTGATTTTGATCACCAGTATTTTATTACACACTTAACAGCAATACATACATATCTAAATGCAGAAAATATTATTTTGAACTTTATGCACTGCAATATTTAACTATCTAAAATAACAAAATGCTTCATAATATTTAAAAAAAACTCTAAATATTGCTCGGAATAAGATTATTCTTTTAAGCATTTAAAGTAATTATATTAATCATACATTTATTGAAGGTCTATATGAATGTTTTGAATGATTTCTGGAGAGACATTGGTAAATGTTTTAAGATTTATTAACCCCTTCTGTTACGATTTAATAATGAAAAACTGAGCATGAAATAACCATTAAATTTGTACTTAAAAAAAAAAAAAAAAAAAACTTGTTTCATTTTATAGTTCTTACATATTCTTTATTAATATCCATTTTTAGATATTGTCAAATATCAAAAACGGTAAAATTTTAAAAGAAATCAAAGCAAAACCTTAATAAAGAACACAGTTAATATTCTTCAAGTGTGTGGTACTTTTCCAAATACTCTGGTAAGGGCAAAGGAATCCTGCATTGTTTATACTGTCACAGAATCTCACTTCTACTTTTATTTTTATTCTCCTCACAGCACCTCTTAGTAGGTTTTCTCTTATTCTGAGTTGAAGGAATGTATTCTGGAAAATGTCCCCATTTTTTGGCCTGCAACCTAGCCGAAGTGTCACTATATGAAGGATGTCCACCAGTTTTATAATCCGGTAGAGTAACTTTTAGTAGGATTTGCTCTGTTAAGTCCAATCGAAAACTCGTAATTCCAATTTTGTTGATATTGACTGATTTTTTTTTGTATAAAATATATGGATTATAGAGTGCAATGAGAAACACGTAAAAAAATAATTTTTTATATCCTTCCATATATTTTTGCATAAACAGAAAACACGCCAACTGTTTATCATTTTTATTGACACCTCCCATTCCATTATTGTACTCAGTCACACAACTTGGTTTTAAAACATGAGGTTTCTGCTGAGTATATATACACCCCTTTTGTCAGACCATCTCAAAGTTAGTAAACCTCGACTGAAGAGAATTTGAACTTCTCCTTTTCTCAGTTTTGATTTTGAAAGTTCCTTTGGTATGTTTTCCCTTTTTCCTGTACAATGACGAGCTACACTCGTCATTGTGCAGTATGACATGAAAAAACAATGATGTGCTAGACTCATCATTTTACTGGAACGAGTTAACCTTGGCTTTTAGATTTTGACAATGTTAATTTAAAAATATGATTTGATATATATATATATATATTAAATTTTGGAATTTATTGGGTCTAGGAGATACTTTAGACCTTGATCTTAAGAACTTGAAATTTTTTTTTAAATTAAAAGATTTTAAATGCTATAATCTATTAAATATTAATTTGGAATACAAATCCATCGAACAACATTAGAATTAGCTATGAAGATTTTAATGAATACAGACACAGATTACATATACAGATACATTTTGGTTTCATTTTATCCAAAACTTTTATTTTTTTTTTAACAACTGATGATTAATTATAATGGTTTTACAAATGTTTTGGTAAAATCTTTTGCTCATATATATATTTTTCATATTAATTTTGGTTGTTTTCGACTAAGGAATAATAAAAATCTAATTACCCATATCTTTGGTATGTCCAAAAACTTCAATTACAACTTTAATCAAAGGCACGATTTCTTTGAAATGACGAACTATGACTTTAATATCTATTGGTACTTGTAAAGCAACTGAAAAAAAAATTATATATATATATATATACTCACACTCAAAAACTTTTAACCCGGCTATAAAAGTAATTAATAATTCTTTTAAAACATTTGTACAAATGGGTTAAGATTAAAGGTGCAAGAATATGGCTATGCTACACCTAACAAGAAGTAATTGTGATTTAGACTTTCATACAATTGGTAGACAAGGGTCAAAAATATATATATAAAAAAAGGAGCACTAGGGTATCCAGGGTGTGCATCACCAGTGTTTCAGAGAAAGTAAACCCAAGGGGAAAGAAAAATATCACTGGCGGCTTCGGTATCATGATGCATGTACTTGCCTAAAGATAAATTTCTGAGGGTGATTTATGTAACAAAAGCAGCCATGATAAAATTCCCCCTCTAAGGATTCAATTTCAATAATTTTAAGTAATGTACATAATCACTGCAAGTAGCCATACATAATTAAAGCAAAAAAAAAAAAGGATTTTGTTAAAATTTGAATACTGATTGATCACTAAATCAAAATATGCTTCAATATAATCTTTAAGCATAATCTCCCCTCCCATATTACTTGTCCTTGAATTAATTATTCATATAAACCTTTCCAATTTCTTACATTATAGTATACTGGAGCTTTTGTTTCATTCTAATGAACCATGTTAACCTTCCATAAACATATGCTGATTGTCTTGCAAGTATATTCAAATTAATATTGCTTTAAAGCAGTGTTCTCCAACTATGTCGACTAATGGAATCCTTAGTCAATAATAACCTTAACCTAACAGCAACCTTAGTAAGACAGTTTTTATGGAGAAGTCTGTCTCACCCTCTAAGAAAAATTTATCTTGAAATAATATTTAACCCTATCAGGATGTGCATCCTATATAAGCATCATTCGCGACCGTCTTTCACAGTTGGGCATCCCATCCTTGCACCTCTGAAGAATGAGCTCAGGGTCTAGGTCAGTGATTCCCAAACGTTTTTGACCCATGGACCCCTTTTTAGAGTCAAAACTTGCCCACGGAACCCAAGGGAAAAAGCGCTACATAAGTGCATAATATAAAAATTACAAAATTTTTAAAAAAAATTAATGACTTGGATGAACTTGATGAGACATTATGAGAGTATTTATATTTGGTTCAACGTTTGTGAGTAGCAACTGAGTTAACGAAGTTTGTGAGTTAAACTGCAAATCCCCACAAGCATTAATTTCTAGTCAGTTTCTTTTTTTGTGATGAGATTCATAACGGCATTGAATCCCCGTTCTACCAAATAGGAAGACGGGAAAGCAGTCAATAACTTCTGTACAATAATCCATAATGCAGGATATTGGGAAACTGAGAACACAGTTCCAAGTTTTGTTTGCACAGAGAAGGTTTTGCAACAAATGCAGATATTATTATTATGCTTTTAGTTTTGATTAAATTTAATTGGTCACCTTATAGTTTCAAATTAGTTTCGTTAAATTTGGCAAATAAACCAGTGTTATAGACTATGTCATTTTTTTGAGTTAATTAAATTGTTTCGCAAATCCTTGTCTTTGCTTTCCAGGAATTCCAACTCTAAATCAAAGAGTGCATAAAATAGATTTAAACATGCACTTTTAGATAACCAACGTACTTCTGTGTGAAGTAGTAAACGATTATAGTCTTCAACATTTTCCAAACAGAGTTGAGCAAATAATCTCTCATTGAAGGCATTCCTTTTGATTTTAATAACTACTCTAATGACATAATCTAGTGATCCATGCAAACATTCAATAAGATTTTTTTGAGATTAAATGATGTCGATGAATAACTCAATGTACTGAAAGTACATTCGGTGCAATTTGCTATAAGTATGCCAGAAAGACTCGGTTTCTTCCTACCATTGCCGGAGCACCGTCAGTAGCAACAGAAATTATATTAATCAAAGGTATAGCTTTTACATTGGAAAATCTTTTGAATTCAGTAAATAACGCTTCACCTTTCATATTGGTTTCCAAACAATTAGCAAATAACATTTCTTGGCAAATTTTTTCTTATATTAAAACTCTTACATAAGCTAAAAGTAAAGTTTCATTTCTTGGTAAAGTGGACTCATCACTCAGTAAATTTCCTCGTGATACAAAATTTTGCATTTTTGATTTCTCTCTGAATGCTTTTTTATAGGTTTTTGCTGCTATATATTTATTATTTCTTTTTAAGAGTTTTACTATCAGTAATTTTACTCTACATTGCTATTGGGTATATTTCACATACTTCCCTTTTTCTTTTGGAAAGCCTCAACTCCAATTTATTATAGTGAGAAAGGGTTTTTTATCAGTGGAAAAATATACACATATGGTCAACCAGCCAAGTAGTGATGAGAGTGTGATTAATTTTCTAAAGAGTTTGAAAGCAATATTTCTATTGATTATAACATGGACATTTTGTCAGTGATGGACAATACAGGATGGACTTTATGTTTTGAGATTTACCACTCAGTCTTCAATTTAAATTTTGTTACTTCATTGTAATCTTTCCTTTAATTTTTTATTAATTATAAAGTTTATTAATGTATTTTGTCAATTATAAGCATCGGAATATTTTCAATAGTGCTTCTGAAAATTATTTCACAAGTAAGAAATTTTTTTATATATTTTTCTGAAAGTGAGTGAGTGAGCTAGTGAATGTAAAGTTTATTGGTGCAAGAGCCAGATATAGCTATGCTGTGCCAAACAAGATTAAACTGTGGTCTAGACATGAAGTTGAAAAAAAGATAAAAAGTGGTTGACAAGAAGGAGGGTCGAAAATAGAGAAGGTTCGCTAATATTTTTCTGAAAAGTGAAGGAAAAAGATTATTAAATACTAATTTTAACATATATGACAGCTTAAATAGTAATATAAAATGAGGCCAACAACTACAATGTTAGGTTAAAATAAATAAAAAAAATTGTAATTTTTATTACAATTACTTTTATTCATTATTTTTTTTAAAGTTAGGTTTAATGACAGAAAACCACCATCCTGCAAGACAAATCCTTTTGACACCCTCTGCATTGAGAAAACATTGTAAACAAAGGCACATTGTCTCGAAAGGGCTAAAGTAAATTAATATACTATACGTATTTTATGTTACGACAATGGAAGGTATAATATTTTTTATTAAAAATTTTCAAGATAAAATTAATCTACTCATTAATAGCATTAATTCGTGTTTTGGTTGCCACCTACCCTAGCAATATATTTAGTGAAGTGTGATATGCGATACAATAGTAATCATGGCTGTGAATTTGCAGCTGGTTCTGATTTTGTTGAGTAACAGATTTGAGCCCTGTTGCCACTAAAGAATTGCCATGTAACGGCACATCAAAATCTGGTCAAGATCCGAAGTCCTCTCCTTGGTAGAGTATGGAAGTTTGGAAAAGGACGTGCTAACTTAAGTGTTGCCCTTATCGCTTGACCAAGTAACAAAATTATGAGACCCAAGGCCAATAGTCTTCGTGTTGCTTCTAAATGTAAAGTTAATAAAAAACAATCAATCAAAAATGAGCTCCCATTTTTTATGCAATCTGTTGAAGTCTATCCCTAATGATACTACTTGCAGTTGCATTTCATATTCTGCATGTAATTTGTTTCTAGATTTTGTTTTTGTTGCCACATGTTGAGAAATTTAAGTGAAAAATTTCACTAAAATTACTTTTTATTCATAAACAATATATTTATGTTGTTCCAAATAGCATTAAAATGGTTACGGCTGTGAGATAATTTTTTGGGTATTCTGCATAAATATGCACCTAAAATTTTAACATTGAATCTGTTGATATGTCAATAAACTGTTCCCTTTACTTCATTGGTAAGTCTTTTGATTTATTGTAGCACTCAATGGATTTCTTATGCAGTTCATATGTAATTATCTCACTTAGGAAATATTCTCTTATGATTTGCCTGAATTGAAAAAGGTGTTCCAATATATAATTTTTTAATACTATCATCTAAATTAGTACATTTTCCACTAGAAAACAGTTTAGATTTTCAAATCATTGCACATCATTCTTAATCACATACAATGACATCATGGTAAGTTTTATAACCAATAGATATATTTTTTTATTTAATTTTTATGGTACAGATATGAACATTCAGTCCTTGACTGAATGTTGACTCTATTTAGAATAACAAACTCCTAAATAGAACATAAATTGCAATTTTCAAAAAGTAACTCAATGAATCTATAAATGCTTTTAAGTTCATAAACATTAATCAACTAGTGTTAATGCTTCATAATTTTCTTTTTTAATTTTTAATTTGACTTGCAGAACTCTGGGCATCTGTGGAACAAAGTTTGAAGACCAATGCAAGAGCTATTGTAAACAGATATGATTATTTTGAAACACGAGCAAATGACTAGGACAGTACTTGAATTGGTACATAAACACAACAGGAAAACTTTGAGAGTCCAGGTTAATTAATATGTAATGGTGACCATAATTCCATACAACATACTTTTTCAGGAATCAAGATTCATAGAACTCATGACCTAGACCTCTCAACTACTGTAGCCTATGCCATTTATATGGATGGAATTTACCATTATTGATAGATTTATTAAACAAATTCTATAATATAGTTGAGGTTAAAATATAAATTTTAAGTGACTATTAGAATTTATTAAATAAGCATGGCTCTTTTTTTTTCCTTTTAAATAAAATAAACTTTTATTGCATAATTTATATACTAAAAATAACATCTAGTCACTAACGTAATAAGTAAAATTAAAGGTTATTAATCACATTTGAACTTCATAACTATTAGGAATGTAAATTGTTCTGTTTTATTAACGTTGCACTAGAAGCAACATGAGGATTATTGGAGACAGACCTCGTAATTTTGAGAAAATAGTTAATGAACTTCATTTCCAGCACTGTATTAGAATGCAGAAAATTGCTTCAATGTTAAGAAGCCTTTTCAATAATAACTATTCTTTAAAAACAGAACATGCATAATAAATATTTCAATTCATAATGAAAACTATTTCATTATGGATATTTTAAAAGTTCACGAGTCTCTCTTTATTTTGTTGTACAATCTGTAACTAGTAAATACCAAGAAATGTAAAAACCAGATTGAACTACAAATGTACAACTGATATTTTCATGTAATAAAATGCATCAAAAATTGAAAAGACAAAAATTACAACAAACTATTATTATAATAAGACATTATTATATATATTATTGTAACAGCACATGAAAAAAAATCAAACATTAAAGTTTTTTTAAGGATCTATATAATTTACAGACCAACAATTAGTTCATGATTCAAAATAATACAAATACAAATTGAGATAAAACTTTTTAAAAATATATATTATTAACTGAATTTTACTTGCATTTTTTTACAATCTAATTAGGTAACATTTAAATCCAAAAATATTGAAAACCAAATTTTGAATGATAATATATATTTCCAAAAAAATACTTACTATAAAGAAGGGGAGGTAGCTTTTTAGGACTTGAAATTTTGCTAAGAGAATTGTTGGGACACTGTTCTAATAATCTCAGAAGAAAATGGCATCCTCTTTTCACCAAAAAAATTTGATCTAAAAATTGGAGTATGAAAAGGTACTTAAGTTTATGTAAAGTTACGCCCAGTAATTAATTGAACAGCTCAAAATACAAAAGCACGACTGACATCAACTAGCTGTCGGATTTTGACAAATTAAATACATACATATATAACATTTATTGCAAACAAAACACTATTATGTTCTATGGTTAAAAGCTTCAAGAGCAAGTAAACAAAAACAAAATCAGACATAAGAACATCAGCATCTGCGCTGCTCTTGATTAGTGGGCGAGGTGCTGCAATTCACAACAGTTTCAGCAACAACATACTCTTCGTAACATGCAAGAATTTTACAGTAAGTTCATAATTATGATATACACTTTCCAAAATATTCTCGACTATTTAATAATTACATATACTACCCAAGACATATCCTCTTTAACATAATAATCATTAAAATTTCAGAATTTGAAGTACCATTGAATACCTGAAGTTAAGAGAGAATATTTTCAAAATAATTCGAAGACAATCAAATCCAGTCAAATATATATATATATAATTTTACATCAAATTAACTTAAATTATTGCTTCTTTCGAGATAGATACAATTGTAATGTTGATTCTTAAAGACAACAGAAATTAAATAAATTTCTAAATATTTATAATTAATGAAACATTTTTGAGGAACATATAATTTAAAATATAGCATCACATAAAATTTTACACACACACTATTAAAAAAATATTATTTCTTATGGAGGAAATACTCTCATACTTGATGCCATTAATAACTTCTATAATTCAAGTACCACAGTTTTATCAATCAATTAAAACTTCTTTAAAATTAATAATTACACTTATTTATAGATTAGTATTTTTTTTAAAAAAAATGTAATAATAGGAAACTGTACAAATATACATTTTGAAACAAAATATTTCAAATTTAGTAAAAACATAATCTGTGTGAACAATTCAAAATACATACTTCCTTTAGGGTTAGCTTTTTCATGTGATCCCTGAGATTTTCCAAGGGTAAATTCCAATAATGGAATTAGTACCTATACAAAGAACAAGAACAAATTTAGCACAATGAAATAATAATATTTAAAAAATAAATAAAATCAAGAATCAACAAAAAATAATGAAAAGCTCATTAAACATTTTTTACAAATGTACTCACTTCTGTGAAACGAGAAGATAAGTTATTAGATAGGCTCCACGCGAGATGCCACCAAGTATCACAAACAGCGAATGATACACATTCGTTGAATTTAGAGAGGTTTTTAAATGGCTTTAACACAAAACGAAGTTTCTTTGAATCATTCAAAATTGCTGGAAGAAAATTATTACAGATTAATAAGTTCAAGAAAGGTAACAACTTAACTTATAACACTTAAAACTGAATTTATATAAACTTTCAGTTTCATCCATCTAAAAATTCAGAGTTGAGCTGATATGCAAAATAATAAACATCAACCAATGGAGTATTATTGGATATGATATAATTTAGAACATTCTGCATTTGAGGGTACTTGTTTATTATAGTGGCGCCTGATGATTAATCACCAAGTGAATAAGAAATATCGCCAAGTAGATTGTATCAATAATAGGCTTTATGAGTTTGGTGATGACTTGGCGTAATCGTAATTTGACGGGCACCGCTATAATAGACAAGTACCCATTTGAGTTATAATATATAACACATCTAAATAAAAACATATTAAATAGGGGAATTAGTAAATTTTCTAAACCATTCTTAATATGTCAATTTAGCATCAATGATAAATAAAAAAAATTGCAATAAATAAATATCTAACAAAATGAATTAGACATGAAATTTTTAAGTAAATTGCATCAATAATCATAATATGTCCAAGTAATATCCAAAAAAATATAGATAAAATATAAGAAAAATATATATTTAATATAAATATTTTTTTAAAATTAATTTCAATTATGTGAAAAATAAATTTATGCAACACATACCAGCATCAAGAGCTAAATTACTGATGAGATGCTTCCATGTTAAAAATGACGATTTGCATACATCATCATCCATGGATTTAAACCCCTTTTCAATAACTTGGAAGAAGTTTGTCAAAGCAGGCAAATTATAATGAAGAGTCTGTCAATGAAATATTTTTAAAAGAAACCAAACATATTTGATACAGAAACTAATGCATATCAGATGAAAACCTTTAGTAAATTGTTAATATAAAAACATTTCAAAAATATTGATGTATTTAGATAACATAGTTAATTTTAAAATTGCATTAGTTTAAATAACAGATACACTTTTTTTTACATTACATATCTTCCATTTGTGTTCACTTATTAATAACATCAGTGCACAACTGCCAGTATACAAGTAGTATTTCCCCACAAAAAATAAGATTGATGAAAAATAGACCAATTAAAAAAAAACTTACTTTTCCCATAGAATTAATAACATGTTTCCAAACTTTTAGGACAAATAGTTCTTGTTTTTCTTTAAAGAGGAATAACAATTCCTTGCAGTATGGCTGAAAGCAAATTAAATAATTATAAATAAAAACTCAGTTATGTCATAAAACATATATAAATTTAACATACATAATTAAAATTTAACAAAAACTAATTTTTATGCAATTTATTATAATTTGATAACTTCAAACTACACAGAGGAATAGAATTTTTGTCTTTAATTTTTTTTTCTTCCCAATTCCAGTTCTACCGAATAAAAAAAAGTCAAAATACTAACTACACAGGGAAATTGTGCTTTTTTTTTGATTATATTAAAGATAAAATATTTTCATAATTGCAAAATTAATGTAAATAGAAGTCCTCCAATTCTAATAATTGCCCACTGGTGCTACTAATTAATTAAAAAAAAAACATTTTGAAAATAAGCATTTTTTCCTCCTTGTGTTCTAAAAACCAAAATCACTTACAACATAAACGACTTAAAGAATAAAAAAAATAAAAACATTTATTTAAAATATTCATAACTGAAAACAGTAGCGAATATTTGATCCCATTGTAAGAAGTAAAATCGATTTCTAGAGAAAATTATTATCTGAAATGCAGCAAGACAGTTTTTTTTTTGGAATACAATGTATTATATTAATAATTGATTCTATTGTGCACATATTTATTGCATAATAAAAATCAAATTTTTAAATCAAAATAAGACCATATGTACTAAATGGAATATTTAAAGTATTTTAATAATTATCAGCATGGGTTTTCATGTTGAAAGTTAAGATTTTAAATAAATTTACAAACATCAGCTTAATCTTTCAACTCTTCAATAGAATATATATTTGCATTGGGAAAAAAACCAAGCTTTCAAGCAGGACTGATGGGGTGAGGTATCACACAATGAATTTATTAATTATTGATCAAATAAATTTAATAGGAAAAAATTTACCTCTTTAAGCAGCTTAAGAACAACATTTGCAGCTACTTCATTTTCAGCAAAAAGCACCAATTTGGGAAAATTATCCAGAGTTTTTTCTGCAATTTCACGAACTTTACAACAGCTGTGACTCAGGGGTGGGTAAATTAATTTTGGAGCAATATGCATGAAACTAGAGATATTATCTTCATATTCTTTAAAAAATCTAACCAAAACGAGAAAATTGTAAACATATAAAATTAATAAAATAATATATCAATATTAAGACACTTTTAATACAAAAAAAAAATTAATGAACCTCTTCATAGTGAAATATTTAATTAATGAGTAGAATAAGCTATTGGTGAAATGTCTTTTAATTTGTAATGATAATTTCCAATTATGTCTCATGCGAAAACCTCCCTTATCAAGAGAAGGAGATATGATTATATCCCTATTCTCTTATTGACAAAGCTTCAATTTTGTAAATAAATATGTCAAAATGAAGAATGTCAACATGGAAAATCAAATTAACATAGTTAAATACAACAGGTTGTATTTATAAAAGGATCATCTTTTCTTGTATTAATCTCTATCAACAAGTAATTTTGTGAGATAGAGTACCTAAAAGATAATTTTATTTTCACAGAATTCTTCCCATAGATTTTTTTAAAATTGTACACCTGATTTCATTTTATAAAAAGACTTTAAAAGTTAATATTTTAAAATCTTGGCTTTCCGTTGACGAACAGTACTGTTAGTTAAATTTTTTCTTTCTTTACATATGAAAAACTTTTAAGTACAAAGAGTCTAAAATAAATTTTAAAAACTATTAACAATAATAAGCCTTTGTAATTTTTTGAGCCCATTCAATTAATAATTTCTGTATATATAGATTTAAAAAGTAATTTTTTTCGCCTAGCTTTTTCCTACTATTTCCCTTTGTGAAATAGAAAAGATTAAATTGTGATTTTGCTGCTAGATGAATGCAGTTCTCTAACACTAAGATTTACCAAAATTAAACAATTGACTAACTCCTTAAAATCTTAATAGTTAAAAATAAGTCAGATTTTTTTAATTGATTGACAATTAATGTGCTTAAAAGCAATATGAAGGCTATTTATGAGAAACTTCATAATTCTGAAACTCAGTCAAGCGATGAGGACGACACCTGAAATGGCACCCATTCTTTTAATTTCCACACCATTCCAAGCCACAACATATGTAACACACATCACATAATGTGTCTTTAGTGGCACCAGGACAAGACGGAAACAATGCCAGTTATAAGCTTGCACGCATGACCATTTTACTAAATAAGCCAGAAGAACTGATAAAAATACTACGATTAAATATAAAATAAACTTAAAATGTTTTCCAAAATTCTATATTGAAATTTTAAATCAATAAATTTATTAAAAAAAAAAAACTCTCACACATAAATACAAATTTATTCAAACAAATTCTTTTATTAAACATGCATTATTAATTATTAAAAGCTTTTTTAATAAAATTGGAAGAACTTAACTAATTTTAGTATCACATTAGCAATAGTGTTAGAATTTAGTAACTTTCATGTGTGAATTATTATTAATCACATAACTGAAAATCTTTTATATCATTATTTGTAACTACTCATTACCTGAAAATAGTTCAGTATATTCACATTTTAAGGGCTTTTAACAAATGATTTCTAGAGCTGCAATTAAAGTGCTTATATTCACAAAGCGGCAAAGATCAGTTCATAAAATGGACTGTGATTCAAAAACTTTTCAGATTGAAAAATAAATCAAACGCAAGAAAAAAAAACGCTTTGATGCTATTAAAAAAAAATAAATAAATAACATACTAAGATGCCATTCAAACCAAACTGAAGTCAAAGTCCAAAGGTTAGGAAGTTCAGTTCTAATTTATATGAATAAAAGAAAGAATTTGTAAGAGTGTGTGGACAGATACACAAAAATTGGTAAGTTGAATCTCTTGACGATGATGATATGCAACTCAAAATTCCCTTTAGTTCCTTTACGCAGCCATCTTAACTTACCTTGGCTTCAGACTATATTCTTCACACATTTTTTTAAAGATTAATATATTTATTTGTTCCTTGAAATAGAAAGGAGTTTTTTGGAAATCATTATTTGTGCACATTTTTTGCTCTTTGCAATAGATTTACAATTCCATTTTGAATGAATAACTTAAAAATGAGGTATCTGAAGAGCAATTAAACTTTTTTTACTATTAAATGATATTTTCAACAAAACTCAAAATGTTTACAAAGCATCTCCTCAATATTGATAATTTTTTTAAACATTCCTACTCACTCCTTGAATTACAAAATTTAAACACCTTCGAAATATTCTTTTGGATTCTTATAATACATCACATTAATTCCCTATTTTTTTGCTCCTAAACATTAAGCCACATTTGATATAGCAATTTAAACACATGTATTCAAACTTCCAGACCAAAATTCTATTTTCAAACTTGTATTTCTTCCACTTTCTCCTAGTTCATCATAAATTTCAAATTTAGCACTTTCCCCTTTAAAACTGAAATTTTTAATGTTTAAATAATTTTCTTTCATGTTCTTAAAAATAATTTTTAATTTTTATGTTGAAGATATTTTTGGGTATATTTTGTAGTTAAGGTCTCCTATTAAAGGTTGCACAACTACGATTCTTCCTGAAAAGTGTCAATTTCCAAATCTTAATTTTTTAAATCATTCAAACCAGAAATTAATTAATCCATAACTTTTATATCTACCAATATTTTTTTCAAAAAGTTTGTTAGCAATCATTATATTTGATAATCTCATATAAAATATTTTATAAATTTTTTTGTTAAGTTTTATTTTAAATCTTCATCTGTATGAAGAACAGGCAGTTCAGTTAGTTGATGATAAATACAATAAAGCTATTGAAACATGAATCACAAGTACAGTATATTCTATAATAACTTTTTCATAAATATAAATATTTTCAGAAATATTATATTTTCTATGTTATTTCTTCAGATCATTTCAAAACATGCTAAGACCACCATTCAATTAAATTTTAAATAAGAAAAAGTTATGAATACAGTATAAATATAGTTCCATGTAGTATAAGGGGGACTGGAAAGTAATGTTTTTGAGCATATTGATATTTGTTAGTCCATTATCAGCTCATTGTGTCTTTCTAAGTTGTACCAAAGACATTTTAAAGTTATAGCAATTTGTTTATTCATAAATAATTAAATCTTAAATTTTTTTGCAATTTTAGGTGAAACAACCAGTCAAATACCAGAAGAGATACATTTCCGGCATTGTATGCTTTTTGAATTTCATAAGGGTAATGTAACAGCTGCCAACAGAAACACTTGTAATGTTTATCCAAACACTTCAGAAGTTTGCAAATGCCAAAGGTGTTTTTCTAAGTTCAAATCCAGTAACTACGATCTTTGCGACTTGTTTTGATCAAGACCAACAACTTTAAACAATGACATGTTAAGGGTAGAAGAGGAAGCAAATCTGTGTCAAATGATCGAGGAACTGTCAAACACTCTTAACCAATCTTGATCAACCATCCAAGAACATTTGCAGCAGATTGGTAAAGTAAACAGAGCAGGTGTTTGGGTCAGCATAACCTGTCAGAAGAAAACAAAGTTAACCAATTCACCACATGCAACTTATTGCTTCAGCAGCACAATACAGAAGTGTTTTATGATCACTGGAGATGAAAAATGGGTCTCTATGATAATCCAAAACACAAAAGGCAGTGACTCTCTCCAAACGAATCACCAAGAAATACAGCTTAGCCATTTTACACTGTAAAAAGGCACTTTTCCATGTTCAGTGGTTTATTTGAGACATTGGTCATTTTGAAGTGTTGAAACCTGGACAAACTGTGAATGCAGATATTTACTGTGAACAAATGGATCGAATAAATCAATATTTTATTGAAATTGCCTGATGATCAACAGAATGGGTGTCATTCTGCAGCACGATAATGCACTGTTCAAGACGAAACCTGGAAAAAATTAATGAAATGGGGTGGGAGGTGTTGCCTCCCCCTACACTTGCCTGATATTGCGCCATCAAATATTCATTTATTCCAGTCACTACAACATTTTCCAAGTTGCAAAAAATTTGAAAATTCATATCATGTCCAAAATATTCTCAATATATTTTGCTCAAAAACCAATTGATTTTTATAGATCCAGCATTGAAAACTTGCTCACTAGATGACAAAAGGTTGTTGATAATGTGCGCAATTACATCATGATTAAAAATTAAAACTTGGTAAAAATGTATCTGTTTGAATTTAATGTAGAAAAGAGACATTACTTTCTGGTCCTTCCATATAAATATGGCACATCTTTTTATATAGACTAAACACACAATTTAATTTTATTCCATATTAAAAAAAAATCAAACAAATTTTTTTTAGAAATTATGATTTGATTCTTTGAGAATTATATTTGATGAAAAATAAACAAAATCAATGATACATAACTAAGAAAAATTTATTTTTAAATAGTTATTAAAAATTTATTTTTAAATAGTTATTAAAAATTTATTTAAATACAAATACACTTAATAATACTTTATACTTGTTTCATAGTATTTTTAACTTACTTTTGAATATAGTTACAAACAGTAATGTATAATGGTTCAGGTACAGTCTTTTTACTGATTATTTCAGCAGCTTTAGGAAGCAAGTCTTCAAGCTAATGAAATAAATAAAAACAATTAAAAAAACTGTTTTTAACAATAAGCTCATATTAATACAGTTCGTAATTTAAAATTCAAATTTAAACTTTATATAAACAAATTAATATGAATTTACCATGTATACTATGAAAGAACTTTTAAAAAATAAAATTATTTTCCGTGATTTCCATACAAATATATAGAATTTTCTTTTCCATATATTTATATGGAAAATTATTCAATGATTCAGAGCAGGGGTCGCCAAACTTTTTTGATCATCGCCCCCTATATAATTTTTTGAAATCTCCATAGACCCCCACAAAGGTAATTTTCAGGTAATTAACATAAAACTATATATTAGTCTAAATATTTAATAAATCAGAAACAGTAAGTAAAGTAGCTACAGATTTTTTACTTCTTAATGAGATGAGTGTGCCTGGTGTTTCTTGGCAAGGTTCGCTATATTGAGTTCGAAATTAGTCAATTTTAACCGTAAATACCCTCGAAGCTATTTCTGTTTTTAGTTAAAATTGAATTAACGTGACTGAAACCAGCTTCAACCATTTACGAACTTGGAAACGCCAGCATAAATGGCTGAGCCATTTCGTAAAGTTTCACATATTTTTGCTTTATATTTATATTAGTCCAAAATTTATGTATTGTCAAATTTTTAATAAGCGTTTTTGCTTCAAGATCGGACAATAGTTCAGCAAGCTCATCTTGTATGTTGATGTCGACGTTATCAATTTGTGCCGAAAATGGCGTAATAATCCAATCAAGGATGTCGATGTTTTCCAAATCAACAAAGCGCAGTTTAAAATCGTCGCTTAATTTTTGAAGATGATTTGTATATATTTCCAAGTCTTCTTCTTTTATTTTTAATTGTTGCAGATTTGAAAAATACTTATAATCCTTACGTAGCAATGAAGATCTAAATAAATTTAATTTTACTTGGAAGCCTAACAGTATTGTCCGAGCTTGGATAATTGTTACATCTTTTCCTTGCGGTTTTGTTTGAACGTCATTAAATTTTCCAAATAAGTCTGCTAAATAAAAAATATGGTTCTTATTGTTTTGGAGTTCATTGCTTAGAACAGGATTTATTTCGTTCAGAAATTCTGTCGTGGAGTCAAATAAATTGACGAGCCGTTGCAAGCATACACCTCTAGACAACCATATAACCTCGGTGTGCAGAAGTAATTGGTTAAATAACTCATTGTTTTCCGCACAAAGTTTGGCAAATAATCTTGATTTAAGAGGTTGAGCTTTAATTTGATTAATAGATTTAATACAAAACTGTAAAGCTTCATGTAACTCTGAACTCAGATATTTTGCTACTAAGTTGTGTCTATGCAACACACAATGAATAGTACGAATACCGAGCACTTTTTCTTTGAGGCATGTAGCAAAACCTCGGTAATGCCCTACCATAGAAGATGCGCCATCTGTGGCTACTGCTATTATATTTTCAAGCGGAATGTCATATTTATTTAAATATTCTTGTAAACATCTAAAAATTGTCACTTCCTTCCCATCGGTTTCAAGATATTTAGCAAATAAAAATTCATCAATGACTTCTCCTTTAATTTTACTGAAATATCTAACATACGCCATAAGGTCTTCGCCATAATAGCAGATACGCCAAAAACAGATTCATCAAGTTGTATAGAGAACTTGCAATTTTTTAGCTCCGAAACTACTGTGTTTTCTATTTCTTCGGCCATTTCATCATTACGCCGTTTTACAGAATTTGCACTTAATGGTAAAGACTTTAAAACAATAGTAGAGTCTTTTTTCATCACATTCTCAATGACGTCTTTAATTGCAGGTACTACAATTTCTTCTGCTATTGTCCTGGGTTTTCCCCTCTTTGCTATATTAAGTGAAATCTTGTACGAAGCAATTAATCCTCCTTCATTTTCAATTTCAGCAGACTGTTTCATAAAACCTTTTAGAATTGGTCGACATGTGAATTTTTCTTTGAGTTTTTTGAAAAATTCTAATTCTTCATTTTTTTTTTTATCTGAATGAAGCCTTTCAAGATGATCTTTCATTTTTGATGGTTTCATGTATTCATTTCCAAAAGTGTTTTCGCATATAAGACACATAGGAATAGTTTCATTTGTCGGTGAACAAATAAATCAAAATTTTAAGTAATCCAATGAATAATACCGACATTTCTTTTTAGATACTGAAGCTGTCATTTTTAAATTAGGGTTCTGTAAATAAGTTAAAATTAAGTTGGTATATTATACTAATCCACATTATTAAAGCTTACCTTTTTACAAGTAACAATAATTAAAATTGATATCAAAACTAAACGAATAGTTTTATAGAAACAATAACTAATTATCCAATGGTAGATATAATAGTAGTAATAATGACACTACAAGCATTTAATACTGTTCACAGTTCACAAAAATAGCTGAAAATGCATGTGATATTTGCGTTTGTAGCATCCAGTGTAGAATTGGACAAGCGCACATATGCATCTGACTCATATGCAAGGCTCGTATGGTTTGCGATGGAGACAAAGGGCGAACCAACGACACGATGCGTAACTGCCGTATAAAAAAGAAAAAAACTAAAACAACAAACATAAGAAGAAAGAAAACGGAGCACTGAAGATTCCCTTCGCGCTTAATGCATAGAAAGCCAACGGCAGTGTCGTCGCTCGCCAAGTCTGTGCCAAAGGCTCCTAATTGGTTGATGGGTTCGCGAGCAAGAGACACGGATAAGCCTCAATCGCTCTTCTGGCTACATACTATGAGTCGTGCAAATTACAAACTGGTCACAAGGTCAAGTTGTGACGTCACGGTATATATACGAAAACACATAAGGAAAAAAAGGGGCTGATTGTTTTCTGATTTATTATTTTATTTTCTATAAATATAATATTAAGTCAATTATAAAAATATTTTAAATTTTTACGTATGCAGTTAGATATGTGTGATTTGCGTATTAAGAACTGTTTTTCCTTTGAGTCCCAATAGACCCCCTACTGTTGTTAAATAGACCCCTAGGGGTCTATATAGACCACTTTGGCGACCCCTGATTCAGAGGATAGAAACCTTCTAAATACTAAAAATGTATTTTCATAAAAGAAGGTAGTGGAATCTTTTATACATATAAAATTAGCACAGATAATGGATAACATTCGATTTTTTGTCATTAACATAAAGTTTGTATTAAAAAATTTTAAAATTAGACAAAAAGAAATTCCAAACAAATTTATAGGGAGACTGAAGTTAAGACAACAAATTTATAGGGGTACTGAAGTGGACTGAATGCTCCATTCTTCATTCCTTTTTTTCACCAACTATATCTATGAAATTTTTTTATATGATTGGCAAAGTAAACTCAATTACCATATCATTCTCCAATTTAATATCAATCACTATTTCATTCAGACATGAAAAGCATAAGATTAGACAATCATCCCCTTGACAATTCTTGATAACATTTATAATGCCTAAAAATAGAAAATAAATACATGTAAATTTAATCAAGTAATGTCTCACTGTGGTTTTCTTTAGTCATAACTGAGTTTACAATTTAAACAATAAGTCATTTTTAAAAAAAATATTTATTAAAAGAAAAAAAAAATACTATATTTTATTACACTCAACACTATTGTTTGTTATTAAATCTAACAAATTTACTAATGTTCAGAAAATTGGAAAACCAAAACTTTCTAAAACTGATAAAAAGTATTTTTAAATTTTTAATTTTAAAATAACAATTGTTTATTATATTAAAAATTACATACTACTCACCATTGATAAGAGCCTTCTGTTGAGCTCCAGTTAAAATTCTAGATTAAAAAGAAAAATTCAAACTTCCATGAATGTTGTAATTTTTAGGAGAGAAAGCAAATGTAAACTTTCCCTCCATTTATGGAAATTTCAACATTTTAAAATCCAAACAAATTAGCTGAAACAATAGACAAATTAATAATGCAAAAATGTTAAGTAATTAATACAAAAAAATTTCTAGAAAAATTAATAGAAAAAGCTTTCAAAAGATACTTTCAAGTTTTTAAATGGTTCCTTTTGGATAAAGGAAAAACTTATCTTCCACAATTTTTTATTTTACTTTTGTAGAAGACTGTTGGGCTACAGTAGATTTATATGCTAGTGTCATGGTATTTTATTTTACTTGAGATAGATTACACATGTACAACAATTATATCTAATGTCAAATGTACAAAGAAAAAAGAAAAGTGACAAAATTTCATGACATGGTCATTCTTCCCCATTCTTGACCTTCACTGAAGCATTCCACTTTTTTCTCTTCTGGTCGCTTGAGAATGCCTTTGCTACAGTCGGTATTTAGTAAATATAATAAGGATGGTTATACTTGTATGTTCTTTTTCTAATTCATTCATTTCAAAATTACCAAAATCCAAAGTTAATTTCATTAAGCTCTTTTCAAATAACATTTATAGAATACTATTTTAAATTAATATATTTTTACCTATAAACAAAAATATTTTTACCATGATTAATTCTGGAACATAAAGAATGTTTGAAAAATTAAATCTAAGTTATAAAATCATAAGACTGAGGCATACATAATCTTTAACTTTATAATGAAAATTGTTTTTTTAAAAAAAAAAGGAAAGTGTGTGCCAAAATACATATATGTGATAAATAGAAATTATCTTCAGTAAAATCAGGGTTTGCATTTTTTCTGTCATGTCTCCATTTCATTTATCTATAAAAAGCATTGTTAAAATATACAAAACTTTGTAACATTTAAAGAAGTGGTTCTTTTTAAGGATAGGGCATATTTTAACAATTATAAAAACATTTCCCAGTTAAGAGGATAAAAATCACAAAGTAAGACATAATTCAATTTTTATGTTACCCTCATTTTCATTCACAAGTTCGTTTTTTTAAAAAACATTTTCAAAATCCTGGACAAAATTAGTATATCAATGTAGAATGGCATCCATTAATCAAGGAAGTTACTTTTATGTTATTTTAAAGTCTTCCTGCACTATGGCTTCTCTAAAATTATTTAGAGTATTAAATTATACAGATTAATAACTAGTTAAATTTTGATTTTTTTAAAAATCATTATGCAATAAGCCTTAACAACCATTGATAAACTTACTGTTGACATAATTTGCTTCTAAAACTAATTTTTTAAAAATTGTATTCAATGGGATTACTTCCAAGAACAAATAAAAAAAATTAAAAAAAAAATATACTCAAGGACTTTTGAAAATATCAAAATACAAATATATATATATATATATATATAAATCACTTATTTTTTTTCCTAAAAAATACTCACTGTTTTATGGCTCTATTTACATTCAATAAGAATTCTAATTGTTCTAACACAACATTAGAAAGTGAATGTTGGGTAAGATCATGGAGAATTTCTTGACAAAGAACTTCTAAATCTTTTTCAGATATATTTGACTCATTTTTCTTACAAATCTCAGCTACATCTCTATAAAAAGAAAAATAATTAATTCAAAAGAAACACGTGTAATACATATGGATAAAACTAATTTAAAAAAAAACATCATACAACTAAGTATTTGGGAAGGAGAACACATTTACAGTTTTATATTCTTAGTTTATTTCCTTAATCAATTTTATATAACGTTAGTATAATCAAAACAAAAGTGTATTGCTAAACATGCTTTTCACATTGAAAATTTTTTTTAAAAAAATTCAAATTGTTTATATATTATAAGCATATCGCAAATATTCAATAAAGTAATTTAAAAGTTAAAGAATCTTATTGGAATAAAGCTAGTTTAAAATTGACATTTAACCAACTAAAAAAACAACTGGATTATCTTGACTAACTTATTATACTATCTATGTGGTATCTCAATTATATGAAGTTTATTGTAAAAGCAAGAATATTTTTATTATTACTGTAACAGTGGCAACATTATTAGATGTTCTTGCCAGGTTATAATTCACACCATACAAATAAGTAGCATATATAATTAAATACTAGATATCTAACTAATAAATAATTTATGTCAAGATTAATTAGCTTATAACTAATTCAACTTACTTCATATACATTGAAATGTACTACAATTTAAATAAACCTCAAAAGATAGAATCAAATAATGAATTAACTAAAATTGCAATACATCCCACTAAATTTTTTAATAACTTGAGAATGCTGAAAGCAAAGATACTGTGGATGAAGAACAAAAAATAATTTATAGAATTTATTCAAAGTTATTTATCTTGGTTCTCAAAGTAAAAAATGTTTATGATACAAGTCATAAATACAGAAGAAGGGCAGACATGATGCGGAATTTTAAATGCAGGAATCAAATTTAGATTTAGAGAAAATAAGGTTGGCATATGAAAATTTGCATAACCTAAGTTGAAAAAATGCTTATGGAAACATGATTTATAATTCCTAGAATGATTTATATTTCCGTATAATATGAAAATTAATATTTGATCTGGCAAATAAATTACTTTCTTTGCCATATAATTTAAACTCACTTAAAAACAATTACAATTAAAAATCAAACAAGTCATTTATAATTTAAATTACACACATGCACATATATATATAATTTATATAAAACAAAATTCTTTAAAAGCAGATTTCTTTAAGATAAAACGAATATAATCTGATATTCTTTAAATCCCCCGCTTGAGATTCATAATCTGTTCAGGAAATTTTTTAAATAAAATAAACCCTTCATTGCGTCAAATAAGACAAATTAAATACGAGTACTTGTATCAAGGAAAAATAGATTTAAAAAAATTAAGCATAGTAAAAACGGAGATATTACTTAATTATCTGTTTGTAGAGTTCAGGTTTATCAGAGACTGGAGCATCTTTCAATTGACAGATTTTAGTTACATCCATCCTAAATATTACACTTTGATACAAAACAGTGACACTGAAATTGAATACAAATAAATTACAACAGATAAACATGATTTACAAAATTAAAATGGTTATTAATACATCGTACGTGTTTTGGGACATAGCTATGAAAAAGTATTAGAAAATATAAAGATAATACAGTTTTAAATGCATAAAAAGTCACAATGGCTATTTTGTTTAGAAAAACACAAATTTAAAAAAAATTCCACTTTTGATCCCAAAATATTATAGCTCATGGTTGGAAATATATGACAGGAATTCTCATATTAAACGAATCAAAATATATATAAAAAAAATTTAGTAGCTGAAAAAAAAAGGCGGAAACTAAGCAAGTTAAGTTTTGTTTACCTTTTGACGATAACAAAAATTAATATTCTAACACATTCTTACAATTTAAAACATTTACATCTTTATCCACAACTTTTCGCAACATGCACTGACACTCAGTCAAGATTAAACACGCGGGAAATCGAAAATCATAAAAACAAACTCAGCCTCTTCTTCGATCATCAAGAAAAAGAAATGTTACAATTTATAAAAATTATATAGCTCGTTATTCTCATAATGTGTCACGTGATACTGAATACTACAAATTGAATGAAACTAATCCCATATAAAAATAAAGATAACAAATATATATAATTTTGCTATTATTATTTTACATATTCAGAGATTATGGAGAATTTATACTTATAATAATATTTAAATTCAATTTTCATCACTTAATTCAAAGGTTTCAAATGTAAAAATAATAAAATTATTGTCGAACGAAATTGGAGAGAAATAATTTACGGTCAAGTAAAAGAAACATATTTCCTTCCTCAGAAAATAACAGAAGATCGTAGATAATTATATTTAGGGTTCTATGTTCTTATATTAACAACAAGTTTTTAAAAGTCCACTTTTACGTTTCCCTTTTTCTCTAACACATAAATAATCTTTGAAGAAAGAGTAAATGATTATTTCATTTTTTTTTACTCGAGACAGTTTTTAAAAATATTACTTTTGGAAATAAAAGTTTGAGATTTTCCATTAGGAAAGCAGAAGCTAAATGCTCAAAATTCTCGAGGATAGCTCACTTGTAAGAGCATTCGGATAAGGTGATCAAAATATACTTCTTGAACATGTGTTTCATCCCATTCATTTGATAAACGAATTACAATTTGCTATTAGTTAGTGTATTATGAAATATCATATTATTAAAAGAAAAAGAATAACCAATTTTTAAATGGAAATAAGCATTTTATTGATCAAAATGTTCACTATTCATTTGAACAAACTTTTGTCTACACGTTTCCAACAAATCAGTAACTTTTTTTTAAAAAAATCCGAGGTCATTGGAGAATCCAAAGTCTGTGCAGAATATGTTGATCACAGTTCTATCATAAAAGGTATTTATTGTATTTATAAATATCCTATTATGAAAGGTAAATTTTGAACGTAATGCTCCAAACTGTGAAATAAATGGTAATCTGCGTATGAAAAATCAGGTATGAAAGATATGACTAACAAGGTATCATATAGCCTAATTTGAATTAGGATCATATAACCTAATTCGATAAACTTTGTAGCATTCCCAAGGGTTGAGCATTATCAAGGAGGAGGATAACTTTCAGTGTTTTGAATAATGAAAGGTCCATTTGGGCAAATTTTCTATGAATTTCCTCAATTTTATGACAATATAACTCTGCAAATATTGTTTATCTAAACCTTAAAAATGGATAATTGACTACACACTTTGTATTCCGCTGTACATTTATCCTAATCTTTTGACTATGGCTTCGATTAATGTCTTGCACATTCCCCACGGTTAATCCACTATCCAAATCACTTCCTGATATAATAGATAATACATATTTGACACCAATGGAGCTGACCAGTTTTTGTGACGCGCAACCAATTGCTTTAACTGTTTATTTATAATTCGTTGACTTTCCTCTCCAGTTGGCGCTATCCCGTGAGTTTTATTTTTCTGATAATATTACTTTGAAATTTAAAAACTTTTAATTTTACTTTTTAAATTTAATTATAGGAAAAATTAAATTCTTGACATTAAACGTCTAAATTAAAATAAGAGAGAGAATAATTTTAAAATTAATGGCAACCTCCTAATTCAGGATGTTGTCGTTGCCTCTATATAATTATAATTAATTAAATCCTCTTATAATGTTAATCTTCACTCTTCTCCCAGACTTCACAGAGTGAAGTCTCATTTCTCTAACCCCTCTGAAACGCGTTGCTTGTTTACACGGTGTTTCGGCCACTTTTTACCGGCGAGTCACTTCGGTTTCTCCCTCGGAGAATTCACACCTGCTGAATCTTCAAATTTTACTAGGAATGATCTCTTTACATAGACAATGCTTAAAATATCCTTTTCTGGAATCTATGCTTTTCTCTATAGCTATGTCATTGGACTATTGATTCTCCATTTATTTTTGGACTGCTTATATTATTTATCCCACAATACAGTAATTTTTAAAGCAATCTAGCCAGCAGTTGTGGTTAGTAAAAGTACCTGTTCCTAGCACCACAGGACTGTTACTTAGACTGTGTAGTTTAAAATCATAGCGCAATAATCTAGGGAATCTTTTGCAGTACATAATGGGTGATCTACTTACAGCTCTTCGAGTAATATTTTCAAACACAGAGGAAAGTGCCATTCTTAATGTCTCCTTGCTCAATTCTGATATACCAATTGCTTGTAAAATTTGTTAGCTTGAATAAAAAAAAAACCCATATTATTAATGTTAGTGATGTCTTGCTTAAAGATTTCTAAGCTTCAGTGGATCTCCCATGCGGCACTCTTGAAAAATTAAGAGTCATTAGGCAAGATGCCTAGTAGCAGGTGACATAACCCGTTCACTACCAGCGTATCATATTTGATACGTTCGCGGTGGCTCTAGGGATTAGGGGAATGAATAAGAACGTTATTCAATCGCAAATTTATGGACAGCGATGCAGTATGTACAATTTTCGTTCGGAATGCTATTTGTAATTACAATATACTTAGAAAAGTTTTTATAATAGATTTTAGCATATTTAATTACTCATACATGCATATTTTTTAAAATAATTTTTTTCTTTTTTTACCGTTTAATGTATGGGTGTTTCGTGATGATTTCTCATTCTTAGACTTCTGAAAAATGATTTTTGCTTCATTTTGCTACAAGATGGCCCAAATTAGAGACAATCTCTTAAATCATGACTGTTTGATAAGTTTTGAGAGGAAAAAGATGAACTATCAAACTAATTATTATTACGCATTGAAATAAGATAGTTGTCCAGAGGTGCATGTTTACAAAAACTTGTTGCATTGTTCAAACAGTGACATAATTTTTTACTGAAATTAATCCAGCCTTAAGTGACGAATTGCAAAAAAAATTAAAACAATATGTCTTATTTGGCCGATGTATTTGCAAAGTTCAATGATCTTCAAACACGTTATCAAGAGAAATATATTACATTAATTCAATCAAGAACAATTATTTTAAGCTTTTAAGATAAATTAGACTTGTTTAAGTTTTCATTGTGTGTGCGTTACGTGAAGAATTTCAATACTTTTGAAATTTACGACAATTGGATATTAGATTTGGAAATACATACAAATCATCTCCAAAAATTAAGCGATGATTTTAAATTACGCTTTGGAGATTTTAAAAATAAAGATATCCCAGAATTGACTATCACGCCCCTTTCACTCAAGTTGAAAATAACGACAGTCATTTGCAAGATAAAGTCATTAAATTATTAGGTCACCTTGAAGCAAAGACGCTTTTTAATAATTTAATCAAGAGTACATTTTGTACGAAAATAAATATTACGCAAAAATATCCAAAACTTGTTATACAGCATTTCTCTTTTTAATTGCATTTCCAAGCTCATATATGGTTGTATCTGATTTCAGTCATGTTAATTCTATTTTAACAAAGAAGAGAAATAAGTGGAATATGGAACTCCGAAAAGGAAGTAAGATTGAAATTAACAAATTTTGAACCAAATATTGCTAATTTAGCTAAGAGTTATCAAGCACATCCTTCTCATTGATTTATATAAAAATTTGATTTTCTCAAAATCAAAAGAGAAAAAAATAATTAACTGTTTCTTAAATGATTTAATTTACTTAAGAAACAGGTAAATTTTTTTTTCTTTTGCTATCATTTTTATGGGGGGGGGGTCGATAAGAAAATTATTAAATTTTTGGGGGCCGATGATCAAAGAAGTTTGGCTGAGCCTGAACTAAATTATTTCATTAATTTGAAATTTCAATAGTTTTAAGTTAATGTAAACATGCAACTGACTAAAAAATTGAATTAAAACCTTCTTCATTGCATATTTTTAATAACTCCACCTAAGCTTTCTATAATTTTATTAAATTCAGCTAGCAAAATTTCACTTCTTGGATTATCATTGTTGTTGTTTTTTCAAATTTGGCACATCAGAAGAAGACCATAAATTAAAACCTCTAAGCAAAATGAGCCCTTGACAATCGAAAAGTTCTTTAAATATTTGTGACTACTTTCTGTCTGAAAATTGGATATGAGGATCGATTGCTTAAAACTTTGTACTGCTAAGCCATTTATCCTGTGTCTTACATATTCAATGCATTTTATTCCGCATCATCATGTGTTATATATCATCACATGCGCTAATCTTTTTATAGAGTATCATCGCTCTCATCCTTGGAAATGTCAGAGGTGATTTCACCACTCCTTTCGTCTACGGCTGTAACCGTATTGAATTTTTGCATTTCGTCGATGGATCTTTCTCCTTACCCATAAAGGGAGCAACGCCCATGAAGCGGATATAAAACGTGTCTCTCGTTCCCATGAGGACTCAGAGCCCCGATTCTCGTCCTGGAATACAAAGTCGTAGACGAAACCGCATAATCGTGTTTTTCTTTAAAATTCGAAACTCTATGGTATCAACGATGCGTTAGGAGTAGATTTTTTTCGATGGAGCCAATCTCTTAACTATGCAAGTTAGATGAAGAATTCAATTGCTAACTCGGGTGTTCTTCTTTTATAGACAACAGATCGAATTTAAATTATAAAAAAAGAGTAAGTTCGTGATTCTAAAAGGATAAATTGTAATTCGCTTTCAAAAGTCACGACCGTTAGGAGATGTAGAACGCTTTCAAACATCAACCCGTTTCAGAGGCACCAGAAGGAAAGAGCGACGAATTCGCTTTCAGTGCATCTACACTTTCTCATAAAGATGTCGAACACTACGTGTTTCATCATCACGTTCCACTAAGTTAGATCGCCTCAAAAGTCTCCATATGATCCTGTGCACGTCTTTCTCAAAACTGATATCCTCGTCATAAACTACCGCGGGTAGATGCCACATTTCTGGTTTCTTGAAGATCGAATCGTAAGAACCTACGCATTCGAGCAACTCTTCATTCTTACGATCATATATTTCGAGAGGAATCGATCGAAACCTTTTGTAATCTGGACAAGTTGAAGATAGAGAAAGTGAAAGAGGAGATGAGGGCAGTCAGATACGATATGAGCCAAGAAACTCATTAAGGTATTCGATCATCTGTTTCACATTCTCAGATCATTTCTTCTTGCCTCGTTTCCAACAATAAAGAACCATGCACTAAATGCACGTAGTTTGTGACGGCCCAGCGTGAACTGAGGAGGTGTACATCACGAATCTACTTGTGGTCATTCTTCGAAGATTTTTGAATCTATCCTTCCCGAATCTTCATTTCTCGTTACAGAATCCCATTTCCATGCGTATTTACCTCTGTCGATGTTGATGTGAGAGACTGTGGGAGAGGGGCAGACCATGAGTCCTTTGGCGATGTGTTTGTAATCGCCTCATCCCTATTATCCATCAGGAATGGACTTGGACGACATACTCTCTATTGAAGCATTGAAGCAAGAGAAGGCCAAACTCCGAGAAACGTTGAAACCTGTACAATCGGTAAAAAGGACTTGTAATGAAATCCAGTGAATTCCAATGTGTACTTTCAAAGTCTTTTCATCCCAAAAGGACGAAACTACCTAACATTTTCCTCCTATTTGGCTCCACCTTATCCCTTTTCCTCAACTAGTTTCTCATTTAAAGTGTATCCAACAACGAAACTACTTCTCTCCTTTTTTGCTTACAATTACCAATTTTCCGTGCGTATTTACCAAATCATCCATTTTTGAAAATATGAAGGGAAATTTGGGGTGGAGCTATTTCATAATGTAATATGAAATAGCTCCACCAGTGTAACAGCTTTTGAGTTTTCTTTTGTGTTCCGATCAATTTTTTTGCTCACAGAATTATGCATGTGTAAACTCCAATTCAACCCAATAACAATTGAATAGAAAATGACCCTGAAGAAAGGTATGAAATAAATTTGTTTCATTTACTTTTTACACATTCCATCACTAAAAGATAACATTATAATCTTGGCTTATATGAAGAAAGGGGGACAAAGTCAACCCAAATAGTTGACACAATCCTCTTTTTTGGTGAAAAAGTTTTTGTTCAATGATGGCGTCATCACACAAGGTGTTGGGGAGATGTTCCAACATTACGGCAGGTAATCCGTACGAGGCAGAGAGTTTTTGTTGCTCGAGGCTGTGAAACATCACCAGGCTTTGCTCTCCTTGGTAAGGCTTAGCGTACAGTCCCCAAATACAAAAGGAAGCCCACTCGAGTGGTATACTTTTCGGGGAGCTTCGGAGGCAGTTGGATTAAATCTGTTTTTTTTATTAGGGTGGGGGTGTCAACCTCAGGTAGGAATGATCCACCGTCACGACGGGATAAGATCCATCGTTAAATATCTGGGTGAGATTTCTATCGGCACGAGACGTTTTCCGTAAAAGTTTGCCCTGGCATGAGCAAAGAAGGCAATACGAGGCATTTTGAATGAGCTCTGAATAAAATCAGAATACTTTCTGCTCCTGGCAACTCGTCTTTTATACGCTAGAGGAGCAGAAATAAACAAGATATCACATCCTGTTGCTTCACTTCCATCGATGAGAACATACCACATCCAATTGGTGGACGTTTGCAGATGGCTTTCATGGTTGAGAACATGCCACATCATTGTGATAGAAACATGCTGATGGCTTCCATCATTAATAATACGTTATAAACATTATATCAAGCTCAAAGTTTTTAAAAGGATACACGCATTCTTGGTGTGTTGTATCTTGATAAAAAAGGGGGTCCAAGTCGATCAAATATTCGACTCTTTTTTTCTGTTCTAACGTCTTTATTCAATAGTCTATATCAGATTCTGTTTCACGATCTTCGTACTTGTGTATGAAATGTTGTAAATATTGGGCGAGCCTAATTATATGCATTCACTATGCTACATTCGGAGGTATCTCCAGTTGTATGCATCTCCTTTGGCAGATTACTTAGTACAGCGGATTCACATTATTCTTTAAACTTGGGAAGGTAGTCTAAAGAAATCACAGGTAGTCAATTTGAGGCAAATATCTTTTTTGATCGTATCCCTTGACCACCACGACACCTTCTTCACCCTTGTCCAGATCATAATTGTATCTCAAAACACCATAGTTGGGCCAGTCATCAGAATACTACCTCTAATACGTGTCGTGGCAAATGGATATATTCGGTTATCCATCGGTGGACCTGTAATTTTTGGAGGTCATTGGTAACTTGGAGTGATCTACTGTAATAATCCACACTTTCGGCTTCGACCCATTCTCAAGGATTCTAGCTAAGGCAATTTAAACGGGATTAATCTTTATTCTGTGTGCGAATACGTTGGAATGCTCAAAATAGGCAAGACGAGGCATTGCAATCGAAAGAGCTCTGAGAAAAATCAGAATGCCTTCTGCTGCTGGTGACTCACCTTTCATTCGCTTCATGAGCAAAAAGATGACGTCAAATGAGGAAACTGCATCCTAATGGCTGACGCCCCTGGATGCGTAAGTTCCCATAGTTGATGAAACACAATTGTGCTTCAATATAATCATTATAATGCTTGATTTAAGAGTTCAACCATATTAATAATCCTACATCAGCAAAACATTTTCTATAAGTAAAAAGTACTAATCCAAGGCAAAGTTTTTAAAAGTATGCACACCAGTCTTGGTATAGTGTGTGTCTTGAAAAAATGGGATACCCTCAAGTCGACCAAACAGTCAATTCGGTCTCCTCTTTTCAGTAAACGTCTTTTTTTGAAAAATATCCCTCATTTTTCTTGTCCAATTTTTTGTTGATAGTTTGTGAACAGCTCAAATAACGTGCGAATTTGTACGATTTCACCATCGTGCTCTCTGAAATACCCCCATCTTCATACACCTTGTCGTTAGAGTTCGTTAAAGGTGTATAGTTCGTTATTAGAGATATTCGTTAAAGGTATTGTCGTTAGAGTTTCTAAGATTTGGCAAGGTATGCAAGGGGATAGTTTCCAGTTCTAATTTCTCAAAAATATTACTCTTTTACCCACCCGCCCTTTACAATCACGAGGCCATCCTCCCCATTGGCCAGGTATCTAAACTTTCCACTAGGGAAAAAGGAGATATCTTGTATGGACACACTTCACGATATCTTCAGAGGGAGACTTATAATTTCGTTAATGTACCGGTTTGCCCACTTATCTTTGGATGTGATGGATAGGTCAGAGTAGTCTACCGGGATGGCAGATACACGAGGATCACTCTCATCCTCCGGGATTACTGCGATGGATAGTTCGATCGGCACGGGTTTTCTACGATGGTGGAATATGTTTACATGGGCAAAGATGGTATTTTTCAATGAGCTTTGACCAAAAATCAGAATGCCTTTGGCAGCTGGCGACTCACCTTATATACCTTTCAAAGGAGGAAAGGCGAGGATAAAGGAAGCATCTGGCATCTAATTGGCAAATCTGGTTTGCTGATGGGAGAGCTCCAAATATGTCTCCAAGATACATTTCCATAGTTGGATATACACGATAAAACATTTTATATCATTATCCTGATGCATTTCCCAATAATCCAATCACGCCAACAAGCTGACATAGGTATTAGCCAACCTCGTAAAGAGTGTCACATATGGGGTTCAAACACCTTCTATACTTGGCGGAGCAGGAGACAACTGAGTAGAAAAAACTTTAATTCCACGCCTTTATCCCACGTCAAATCCAAATGACTCGGAAATACGATTACAGTGTTTCCAAACAATTAAGAATGTGAAAGCAGAAATCGGATTCAAAAAGGATGATGTAAAGATAATATGGTTCGTAATACATGATCCGATTCGGGCAATGACCCAAATTTAAAAGACAAAAAAAAAAAAAAAAAAAAAAAAAAAAAAAAAAAACACAAGTTTAAAGTAAACATTATTTTTAATTACACAAAATTACAGATACAAATATTTACATACTTACATATAAATATTTACATACTTACATTTACATACTTACATATAAATATTTACATAAAAGGTATGTTTTATCATTTAAATTTATAGGAAGAAGGGTTTTGAACGCCATTTTACATTTGCTTGTTACATTCAAATGACTTTTGGGCATGGTCAAGTCAGTGGCATTTCCTCTCCTGTGGCCAATCCACTTTCAAATTCATTTAATAAAGATATTGCGTTCTCTTCGTTAAAGAGGGGTGGCATGGCGTAAACCATTTGGGATTCGTTTGTGTCGGCTGGGGTAGTTGGAATGATCTCTGTACAGAGTATTAATGAAACAGAAGCTCGATGAGGTGCAATCACAGGTTGAGGACTGGTTAACACATACAGAGAGGGATGCACAGGTTAAGGAATGGAAACACAATCTCTTGTAGAGATGCAAACACTGGTGTAGCTGGTTTTTACATATACTTCATGATCAGTGCGATGTGAATCTTTTGGGCACCCGAAAAAGACTCTTGATTGGAAGTTCTTCCCAACATCTTTGCTGAGGGAGAATTCCAAAGGTTTCTTGATGGTTTCCTCAGATGGGGATGGGCAGGTGTGGGTGAAGGAACTTGTAGGCCGTTTTGATGGTACTGTTTTACCTTTCGTAAACCACACAAGTGAAATCCATTTCTTATGAGTTCCGGCAAGAATGTTTCGGGGATCCCACCCACAGCAAAGACTGTCTTTTGCATCGTCATTAAGATATAACTCGTGCTGTCTGCAATGGGATAACATGTGTGGGAACCCAACACGGTGTGATGGAGAGCATCTGACCATAAGGCTCAAAGTTTCTTATGTACAGATTTGGCTCGGCCGAATAATTGTGTCTGGAAGCAGGTAACTCAAAGCCCAGTACGGGTACTACGGTCGTGTAGATCAGGGAGATGAAACCCTTTTCCACCTTTCGGAGTACAAAGTTAAAGTAACATTTCCCAATAAACATGTTGTTGTAAATAAAATCCATCTTCTTGTCAGCATTCTTCAGGAGTCTCTAGGAATTTCGTAAGAGTCCTTGAAATACTTTCCCCCCACTGCACGGCATCGGGTTAAAAACGAATTTCCATCCTAGCCTCCGTCAAGGTCGTTAATTGTTCAGGTGGGTCTTTCTCTGGAACCATTCAGCTTGTGAAAAGGCGATAAACATCTGTTTATCCTTGGGCTCTTGATACGTGATGAAGGCTTTTACCTTTCCTTGCGGGACCATATCGACCTTGCGAGACCCGTCGGCTTTCTCAGGAAGGAAAACAGGCATCATGTTCAAAGAAATTGAGGCTGGGAAGGCATCCAATCTGGTAGATAAGTAGTTAGTGACTAATGCGGAGGCCCGTAGCGACACGTTCTTTTATACAATCCCAGACAGGATGTAGGTGGGGGTTTCGTCTTCAACACTGATCATTGGTGGAAAGTCGGGTTCACAAAAAAAGGTAATATGTTGCTCATCCCTTGAACGGCCAACCAACTATGACGCTGTCGATTATTGCAAAAAGGACTGGTATCAGAGTTCTTTTATACCGCTTTCAATTTCATCACCGTGACGCATTTCAATGGATTAGTATCTTATAACTTGTCTTAAAAGCCCCTAAATTCCGTCTAGGAACGGACATAGATCACCTTTCGAACAATGACATGATGTAAACATTTGAAAAGGGGTGTGTGCCACCAATGATCCAAAGCATAGAACACGATGCCATTCTTTAGAGTATAATCATCGCGCTCAAAACATGGTCAAACTTTGGTTTTGAAAAAAATATTTGTGGATATTGTCCTTCCCATAAGGAGAGAATGTAACGTTTCCCATAGGGTGACATACGGGGAAGCTACTCTACCCCATCTAGTGATTCGATCTGAGGCCTGGGTTGTGGCGAATAGCTTTGGGGATGAAGCCTGGGATCATGTGGATAATCAGGTTTGGAATCTTGTAAATGTGGCCAAAATTTTCGTGAAGGATGTCTCCAATGAGACTTGGAATCTTTTCGTTCTTATCATCGACATTTCGCCATCGTTTGGAATGCTTGACCTCCTCTTTGGAGCGTATTTGGGTTCGTCGGAATTCTTTTCTAGGGTCTTTTTCACGTTGAAAGATAGAGGTTACCTGGAGTTCAAAGGTTGCCTCAGATAGCCCAGGTTGTGAAGATGCAGCGAGTTCCCAACAGAGTCGGCAGAGGATGTCATTGGTTATGAAGGAGCAATAGGAATCAGCGTAAAGGTGAAATGGGCGAAGGTAGTTGGAACTCTTCGAACAAGTTGTCATCATTCATCCGGAGATGAGGCCATAGTTATCTTTTACAACGAGTAGAGAAGAAGGAGTAGCTTCAGCTGTGAGCGGTTAAATTAAAACTCTGCACCGAAAAATTTTCAAGCTGAGAAAATTTTTCTCATCCAGTAAAGGATATATATATTTTACTTGCAAGGAAAACTTTTTCTGTGGAGCTGAAGAGTTTATGTTGATCTCAATAGATTTTTCTTCCCATCCCCAACCATGTTGTTTCATTATTTCAACATTGTTTCATTTTTAGAATTATTTGAATGTTATACAACAACTTTTTGCTCCTTGCTTACTCTCCTCAATGTTAGGAATTCAGTGCTTTTCTTGGCACTGTCTAATCTTGGTCATGAGCATTTGAAACATACATTACATAAGGGCCATGTGGATTTGAAAGATTTGTATACTCTCTGCTAACGTTGGGATAAGGAGAAGTAAAAAAATGGGAATATTGTGCTAGTGAACATTTTCTCACCAACACATTTTATGGGTCCATCACTAATCAGACGATGGATGGTTGTTTGAAGAGGGGCAAATCGGATTCGTGAGTAGCAACGTCTACGAGTCGAAAGTAAATTTTACCATCTCTTTCAATCAGGGATGCCTGAGTGGACTTCTAAAGATGCAAAAGAAGTTGGAACCACACGCTATCTTTGGTGAATAAACATGAAGCGCATGTAAAGTAAAAGGGTCATTTTAAACTTTGGGGTTCACTTTAAAAAGTTTCACTGCTCAGAAAAATTTTCTTACCAAGTATCCTTTAACTTAATTTAATTTTTTTACTGGGTGAACATTTTTCTAAGCTGAGAAGAGTTTGGAATGAGCTCAAAATTTCATCTTCTCCCTAACCTGTTTTATTTTCAGTTGGATACACAATTCCAAACTTGTGTTGTTATTCAACCAATACACTCCATGTATGGACCATACTCCGCTACCTTCTAGTTTAAAAATCCATATTGTTTTTGTTCAAACACATAATTTTTGTTCCCATACTCTGGTAATCTGTTTCCTAAAATCATTTTAACAATATACGTAGTTTTTGTTCAAACACACCATGTTAGGGACAATTCTCTGGCAATTTGTAATAAAACTACAAATGTTAAAGTTTTCTTCGATGAATACCAATTGCGACTACAACATGTTTGTTTGTTAACCAGTTTTATTTGCAGCACACCAGTTTTGTTTGTTTAACTATTTTTATTTGAAACAGACTAGTTTATTTTAAATATATCAATTTTATCTGAAACACCAGTTTTATTTTAAGCACACTTTTTTGGACCATACTCAGGAAATTTGTTTCATGAAACATATGACTAAGATTAGATGGATGATTCAAAATACTAAGAGGAAGATTGGTCAGTGCCTAGAAAATAACGGAAATCAACACGTGTGTGTGTGGGAGTAAATAAGAAGTAAAGATTGTTTGCGAAACACTCAGGTGATTCTGGGAAATGGAGCATATTGAGATAATGAAATAACGTGTTGAGGGAGAAGAAAAATGTTTTGAGCTCATCACAAACTCTTAAAATCCACAGAAAAAGTTTTCCTATATATATATATATATATATATATATATATATATATATATTTTTTTTTTTTTTTACACGGTGAAAATTTTTTTGTGAGCTGGAAAATTTTTCGTAGTAGAGCTACTTTTAATGAAAGATAACTAACCATGGCTTAGACAAAAATTTTATGCATATAAATAATTTGTATAAATCAACTCGTCGGGGTATTTAACAGCCAATCCTAATATATTAAAGATTAGCTGTTAAAGAATCTGATGTGTTGTGACTTGAAAAAGAATTGCTGGACTTTAAAAAGTCTCCGTAATGCTCTAATGCTTTGCTGCAAAGGTACATATGTAACATAAGCATATGTAATGATAGGTCTGAGAATCAGAGTATAAATAAGCATTTTGTTTGTTCGATTTAATTTGGATATTCAATAAATTAGGGGATAGAGTTTATAGGCTACTGTTCGGAAATTTGCTTTAACCTGTGCTAAGTGTTGTATAAAAGTGAATGTATCATTGAAAATCGTCCCGAGGTATTTCTTTTGTTTGGACTAGGGAATTTTATTTTCGTGAAGAAAAATATTTGGATTGGTGTTTTCCTTTTATTGTGGTGAATAGAACTGCTTCAGTTTTCTCTATATTTAAAGCTATTTTCCTTTTGGTAAACCAATTTTCGAGTGCCGAGAGATGTCTATTGAGAGTGTGTACTACTGCTTTTGGGTTTTCGTGGTTTGCGAGGAACACGAAGCCATCGACATACATGCATAGGATAGTATTATGATATTTGGAGATATCATTTAAGAATAAAGCGAATAATGTTGGTTAGATTAGACTGCCCTGAGGTATTCCAGAAAGGATATTTCTATTTTCAGAATAAGAACCATTAATTATAACTTTGTAATTCTGGTTTTGGACATAAGAGATTATCAGGGAGATCAATTGAAAGGGGTGTAATATTTAAAAAGTATATGGATGAGTTCTAAATATCAGACATGGTCGAAAGCTTTTTGGATATCTAAGAACACTGCTCTTGTCCATTGATTGTTTTTTAATCAAAACCTGACTTGATTTATTAGACAACTTGGAGTATCTTGTGAGTTGTGGACAATTTTGGAAAGAAATCATGCTGTTCAGGGATGATGAGATTTTTGGAGTCAGTGGGTGTGAGAGTTGGATTCTTTTTTGATTTGATAATGGTTATATAGATTGATGTATTCCAATTTTAAGGGGAAATATTTGAGTATAATAATGTTATTGATAATAATTATGATCCTGATAAAAAATTTGAATTTAATTTTTTTTTTGCTGTCTGATCAGGACTTCAATACATCAAAATGAAAATTTTGATTTTCACAGGTATCTTGTGGGCTGAGGGGATCTTTCTCTTATATCTTAGTGTCATCAATATTAGTCGTTTCACCTACCGCAATACTATTCATCGCTTCCGTCTTCGGAGTGCTCCTCTCACTGCGACTATTCAGAGTGAACGCATGTGAGCTGATCGAGAGAAAAATGTCTCGAGAGAGACTGACTTTTAACGGTACGGAGTTGGAGTGTTTATTCAACCCGGTAGTAAATCGCAATTACACTTAATGGTTTCATTTTATCTTTGTAGTTTCGGTTTGTGGTTTAGAGTGGCTTATCTCCATAATGTTAATGTTAATTCTATATAGCTTGTTACGTCCCCCTTTACTTAATAAATTATAGGTGGATCGGTCCCAAACATTTCCCATGGGGTACCCTACTGGAGGCTCTCTATTTGGTTGTCAGAGGTCGTTTAAGAGCATTTAACTGCCCAAAGTCCGTTTCTTGGTAAGTTACAGTCCGACTCATTCCAAACTTTTTCCCTGATGAAGGAGGCTGCGAGTGAATCGGAAGGGACTATATTTCGGCTCCAATGGGTAATAGAGGATCATGAAAGGTGTCAAAAAATTAGGAAATTTAGAAGAGAACAACAAATCTAACATTATGGATCTATGATCTATAGAATGGTAACAAGAACCAAAAGTTTGATTATCCAATTTTATCTAGTTTTTGATATAATTATGATAGACACACAAAATAAATTGAAATATTATGCAGGACATCAAAAGTACTCATTGTATAAGCGTATCAATACTAAGGTACAACACTGTACCTTATACAGATTGTGACTGATACTAATGGCCTGACAATTGGATCATTTGTTGGACAACAGTTCCCAAAATGTGTTTCAGATATACAGATTTCAAAAATTTGTATTTCTCTATCCGTAAATCCCAAAAACCATAAAACTGATATCGGTGGAAATAAATAGTTTCTATCTACAAGATGATAAGTAACAAAATATTATATCTTTAATAGGTTTAGAAATCTGAATTTTTGAAAAAGCTCCAGATCGTTATTTTCAAGCATTTTGAAAAATTCATATATCTCGATCTATGATGACTAGAACCATACATTTAGAGATAATTAAAGGTGTTAATCTCTACCTATATGATGATATGTTATACAACACTTTACCTTTGGAAGGTTGTGATATATGAATTTTTGAATATGTTAAAAAACGCGAAATTTAAAAATGTGCCCAAAATGTAGGGAATTCAAAAACTCGTATATTTCGATCTATGAATACTAGAACCATTAATGTAATATTATTGAAAAAAAAAATATTGCCTGTAGGAAAACATGTTTTATAATATTGTATCTTTAAAAGTGTTTAAGTTACGAAAATGCTCTAGATACATATCAGGAGCATTTTCAACAGCTTACATCTTTCAATTTATGAGCACCGAAACCAAAAATTTAGCACCTATTAAGTGTATTAGATATTAACTACGCAATTTCATATTAAAAAATACTAAACATTTCATAATTTTTGAGATACGAACTTTTCAAAAAGCTCGAAAAATCTAAAATTCCGAAATTTGGGAACATATATACAGATTTCAAAAATTTGTATCTTTTCATTTATTAACATCAAAATCACAAATTTGATGCAGTTTAAAAGAACTAGTTATAACCTATACTGTGACATGCCACATTACATTATATCTTTCATTCATCTAGATATATGGATTTTTTAATTTGCTCCATGTAACTATATACCTGGAGTATATTTAAAAATTCGCATCTCTCCATTTGTAAACACTGCAACCATTAATGTTGTACCAATTAAAATTTAATACCAGAAAAATGGTTTCTATAATACTAATTAATGTAGTACCAATTATTTAATACCCAAAAGACGACGTGTTGCAAACACTGTACCTTTTACAATTTACCTGATATGAATTATTCGAAATGATTGAACAAATCAGAATTCAAAATAAGTGTCCACAGATATATGAATTTCAAAATGTTATGTTTCTCCATCTATATACATTGAAATACTTAATTTCCCATCAATGAAATGGAAATATCACTACTTTAAAAATACTCCAGATACGTATCTAGAGCACATTGAAAAATTTGTATCTCTCAACATGCCAGCACTAAAAACCTTCAATTTATACTTACTAAAAACACTAATTACTTACAAAATGACATGATGGGTAATTACACCTTTCAAAGATAAAGATACGAATTTTTCAAAATGCTCGCAAAATCCCAAATTATAAGGATTTCAGATATTCGTCTCTCTCAATTTATGAATACCCGAAACATAAATTTGATATGGATGGTAAGGACTAGTTATTAGCTACATGTTAAACAACACTGCATCATTAATAAGTGTTGAGATACTAGTTTTATGTCAAAATTTAAATGTCATAATTTAATGTCATAATTTAAATTTACATATTCACTTTACTGATAATCAAAGCATCCAAAACAGTCAGTTTACTTAATAAATAATATTAAATTTTTTTTGAAGATTATAAGATACATTAAATTTTGACATTCATCGTAATGAATTTCAATCTTCCAATTACGTTTTGCCATTTCGAAAAATTCAAAAGTTTCCCGTGTACTTGGAAACAATGTTCATGCGGGCCAGTTTTTCGTCTTGAAGGAGCGATCCCGATTCCCATTTCCATCTATCTCGTTCCTGGCACAGGGCATCGTTTTCCGATCTCATTTGACGTGCGACGATTTACAATCGTTCGTATTTCGTTCGAAGAGAATCCAGTTGTCTTTTGACAGTTTCGAATTTTTCTATTCAGCAATTCAATTTGTTTTTGAAACTCAGCATTTACCATCTATTTTTTAAATTGAAACATTACTAACTATAAATACAGGACGTTGAATATTTCAATAAATTGAACTCTTGAAATCATTTTAAAAAATGCGCCTATATGAAGTTGAACTTAACGAAATTGGGAAAATAAACGTTGAGAATTCAAAAAATAAAACCAAATATTTTCAATGATTACCATTTTCACACCAAAAACTATTCCATGAAATAATCGCTCAAAATTTTTTTTGTCTTCCTTTCTCATACCAAATCGGTTGATTTTTTGTTTCAAGATTTCCGCGTTTCTTAAGCCTAGAAATCACGTCATTTATCATATGCACATACTGTATTAGTTCCGAAAGCATATAATTGAAGTTTTGAAACTTCGTTAAGTCGTGGGTTTAATCGACGTACTTGAAAATATAAACTGAGTCACATGAAATACTTATTTGTTAAAATATGTAGAATATCCTTCGCACAAAAATATTATTTGCCTCTATCTTTTAATTTTACTTTACTTTAGAAATATAAGACAACCATTGCTAGCCCCCATTTTGTTGTTGCTGTTTAGGAATTGTTTTTAGAATATTTTTTGAATATTGTCCGACATTTCATATTATTGCTAGCAGTTTTATACGAGTTCCAAAATAGCGTATATTCTGCTTGCAACACTAAGAATGGCCTATGCCAGGGATGGCGAACCAATGGCACGCGTGCCACTGATGGCACGCGACACAGTATTTTGGGCACGCCACGATAGCCTAGTGCAGGGATGACAAACCAATGGCATCTGACACAATATTTTGGGTACGCCACCGATCACAAAGTTGACAATGAAGCATATTACGAACGAACGCGTATGATCCTTCGCTTCGGAGTGTTAGGGCGCGGAGCGGCGGGCAGGGAGCGCGCTCGTTTGTTATTGTAGTTACATCGTGGACTAATACTGAACTATACCCACAGTTGTTGGATGTTGTATCGCTTTCAAAATTGATGTTTTTTACAGACATCTTTATTGAATTGAACGTGAAGCTTCAAGGCACAAATAAAACAATTATCCATCATCATGATAGATCTCATTCGCGCTTTTATGCTAAACTGCATGTTTTCACACAGGGACAGTATTATTACAAGAAACAACAAGTATTTACCAAACTTGAAAAAAAAAAATAATGATTTAGATATACATGAGAAACCGGGAGAAGAAACAGTCTCTGAAGTATTTATTTCTTTAATTGATTCTTGAATCAATGAATTTTCAGCGAGATTTTCTCAGTTCATAGAATTTTCAGAAACACTCAAGTTTATATTGTACCCTGATGTGACTTCATTTGATAAACTGAACTTGTCCCAAATTCATTTGGTTGGAAATTGAAGAATTTGAAATATAGCTGTTTGATTTCCAGTCTAGCTCAATATGGATTCAAAAACTTATTGAAACAAGGAACGAGTTGGAATTAATTGAAACAGAAAGAATGATAAGCAATATAAGTAAAAATACCAATAACAAAATTTTGGAAACATGGAATTCGTTATCAGACACATTTAACTGTTTGAAGAAGCTGGCTCGTGTTATTTTAACCATATTTTCATCTACCTATGCCTGCGAGTCATTATTTTCAGAGATGAATAACATTACAGACTGGCTTAGAAACCATTTGACAGATGACTCCAGCATGCATTCTGCTAAAAGTAACATCTTACAACCCTGATATAAATTATTTGTCATTTAATCTGCAACAACTGAAGTCAAACTAATGTTACTTCAATTTGAATTAAGCGTATAATTGAGACATTGCAAAATGTTTTTTTTTAAATAAATTAAGAGTTTTGAGTTGATAGCATTTAGTATTATAATTTTCCCAAAAATCACGAAGTCAAAATTATTTGATGGCACGTCTATGACCTCATTAAACATTTTTTTAGAAAAAATGGCACGTTGATACATAAAGGTTTGCCACCCCTGGCCTATGCGTTGTATAACTGACAAATGAGCTGTTAAAAATTTCAACATGAAAAACACAATTAAAAATTTTGAGATTCAAAATTAAAGGAGACAATATTCCAGAATTATACAATAATATAAATGAAATTATACAATTATGAGCGATAATAATGTTTCTAAAGTTATTATTTTATTTACGAAATTTTTATCTTTGATAATTCGCAAAATATGAACACATTTGGCATTCGAATTTATATAAAGGAAATCAAAACTGTTTTCCCTAGGTTTAGTTACTAAACAATAAAATTTGGAGGGGAAAATACTTACTAAAAGGAATTTAGATGATCATAGATCGCATTCAATGCATTCAATATGGCCATGGTCGCTAACTCGCAGCCGGCGGTTTTCATTGAGTCGTGGGTTCAAGCATTGATACCACAAAAGACCCGTCATTTAGCCCATCACTGATGCACATTAAATCTGTCGGGCCCAAAGTCCCCTCTTTGGCTTGGTGCGGAAGTCAGAGAGGGTGCCAACTCAGGTATCGTCTTCGTTACTTGACTGAGGTTCAAAATTACGAAGTCCGTCGCCAGTATCTCTCGTAGTACAATGTTAATAAAACCAAAGCAAACTAATACAAACAAATGTTAATGATATTGTAAGCAAAACTATATCGTTAAGAAAAAAAATTAATGTTTTTCTATATTTACTGGATTATTAATTATTTTTCCTGCATTTACACATTTTTTTCCAGGCAGATATTATAGCTAATTGTAATGTAGGGTGTTTCAGTTTTTTCAAGTGCTCATAATATGTTTCGGACTTACAATATGTATTTCTACTTTTTGTAGAGTCTTTTATATTGCTTTAGTTTAGACATGCTAATATATGTTTATTCGTATCTTCATGTAATCTCCAAAATGATTTAGAGAGAATTTTTTCATACAAAAATTTAAAATTCCTTCCCCCCTCTTTAACACTGATTTCGAAATTTAGGGTTATTAAGTAATAACGTTTCCATACATTACAGTTCAAAAATTACTTTTCACCCATTTGGAAATATTATTTGTGCAAATAAAATAAGGTTGATTTATACATAAGAAAGAATTCCCCTTAAAGAACTATCTTATTTCGTCTTAGTCTTATTTTGAACGATTTCCCCCTTCATTTTAAATAATTTAAATCATTAAATTTTCTTAAAATAGAAAATTTTATTCCTTTAATAACAAAAAGAAAATTTTCAAATTTAGAGGAATCAAATCCGAGCATAATGGAAAAATTTACCAAAGAAGTGCAGAATTTTTATCAAACACCTTTCCAGTATGTCGAAGAATGGTCTGAAACAAGTATCGAAGGAAATGACAGTTTTCAAAGGTGTTTTTTTGACTTCATCACAAGTAAATTGGGCTGAAAATGAAAATTGTGTTGAGTTTTTATCGAAAGAAAGGCCTGATATTAAATCGAATACAATTGTCTGCTTGTCTGTTTGAAGAAATTAGAAAACTAAATGTATGTTCAAATTCTGATAAATTAGAATAATGGGAAAAGCAGCAGGTTGAAATTGATAAAAGATGGTTGGAAAAATATATCCATTTCAAAAATGAACACATTTCGTATGAAAATTTAGTTATTCTTGTCGAATTTACATTGTGCTGTCCTGGAACTAATGAATCAGATGAAAGGGTTTTTTCAATTAGTAATGATTTTTGAACAAGTGAGAAATCAAGATTGAATGTTGATACTCTAGCTCAATGGTTCCCAAGGGGGTCTCTACGGACCTCCAGGGGACCCCTATATCATTCAGGGGGTCCGTGGAAAATTAAAATTGATTTGGGAGTCCCTGAGCAACATCAGGGGGTCCGCGCAAGGCTTAATAGAAAATAATAAATTGTGATCCATTTTATTATTATTATTATTATGGAAATTTAAATAAATAACAATAAATAAAATAGTAGTGATTATTAAATTCTGAGTAAAATATAAACATAGGTGGATACTTAAAATACATTATGTTACTTAGGTACTGAGCGTTATGTAATACCATTTATTACTAAGTTTTAAGAAAACTTATTTCCACTGATTTGTCACTTGTAGTAACAATGGTGTGTATAACTTATTTTAAAACTTAGTAAATTTGTTCAATTTACTTCAATAAATTTAGGCTTTCAATTTTCATCAAAACGCTAATAACAATATAACAACAAATAATAACGAACTGACAATAAAAAAACTGACGAAATAAAATGACTCAAAAATGAAAATAAAACTCAAAACCGAGGCTTTCAGGCATACTTAAAAAACGAAAATGAAAAAAATCCACTGACACACACCTATGATTTAATAGTTCAAGATGGCTCCAGCTGCTGAAGTTAATAACAAGCATCGCACGGTGAGAAACAGACGGCTGAAAACAAGTTTATACAGGAACGCAATAACGCCGCTATATGCACTAACTTGTTTACAATATAAACTAAAAGAGCCATACGTCTAATCAACAATTTAGTTCTATGTTATGCTGATACGAAATGTATAAACAAATTTTCCCAGTCTTATTTAAAAAGAAGTTTAGTATTATTAGTTGGAAGTTTTTTTTTTTGTTTTTGGTACAGTTGCATTTTTTGCATCGTTACGCAGAAAATGTACTTATGTTACATAAGTATATTAGAATAAAATTAATACCTTTTGAAAAAAAAATATGTATCATATTTTTCAATATAATTTCTAACGGTAATAGTTATAGCACTAACAATATAGTGATTCCTTAACTTTAGCTTTGGTATAGATGCATTTTTTGTATTGTTATACAGAGAGTGTACTTTTGTCACGCAAGTGTATTGATTAAAATTGATCTTCTTTGAAAAAATTATGTATCACTTTTTTCAATATAGTAATGAAAAAGTAAAAAGTAATCCCTATATGTATTGAAAAAGTAAAAAGTTAAAAAAAAGTAATCCCTTAATGTTAGTTAAGGGTTTACTTTATCTTAATTAAAAACTTAAGAAGAGAATGTAAGTTTTTTTTAATACAGATGTTTTTTGAAAGATGCTAATTATTGATAATTATATTCTATTCAAAAATTGCGTGAAATTTTATCCTTACTTCAAATAATTAATGTAAAAGGGCTTTACTGTAGCAATCCATTGAAAAAGTTAACAAAAATTAACAGTAGTTTGCTGCAAATAAAGCATTTGATATACGAATTTTCTTATATTCTTTTTTAGCCCTTTTTAACAGATAACAGTGTTAATCTTACCTTTTTTTATTAATTAACAGATAACAGTAATATAATTTTTTACCCTTTATAACAGAAAATAGTATGAGTGTGCCGAAGAGATAATGATAACAATACAGTGTTGAATATTTGAAGTAAGGCTTTATTTCATCAGCAGGAAATAGTATTTTACTTATGTGTGTGTATTTTCTATCTAAAAACCTATGTCAAATGATTCAATGAAACCTTCCAAACTTAAGGAACATTAAATAAAAATCCATAGTGACAAAAAAGATAAGGAATTAACGTTTATTCAAACAGTCAAAGAAAAATATTTTGAAACACCGTCACTGCAATAACTCATAGGGACAACATCTAAGCGAGATGATGATGGACTGCGTGCTTCTTATAACATTTCTTTAAACATTACAGAGTCCGGAAAGCCATACACTATTGGTGAAGAACTTATTTTACCAGCTGTAAGTGCGGTAATACGCACGGTGTTGCACAAACCAGCTTTCGACATAAAAAGTATTCCACTGAGTAATAATACAGTACCAAGAAGAATTGACGTAATGGCTCAGTGCGTAGAAAATTCTTTATGAGAGTGCTTAAAAACATCTGAATTTTCTATAAAGCTTGAAGAGGCCACTTTACCAAGAAATTAAACTTTACTTTTAGCTTATGTAAGTTTTGTAATATAAGAAAAAATTTGCCAAAAAGTGTTATTTGCTAAATGTTTGGAAACCGATACGAAAGATGAAGCGTTATTTACTGAATTCAAAAGATTTTCCAATGTAAAAGCTATACCTTTGATTAATATAATTTCTGTTGCTACTGACGGTGCTCCGGCAATAGTAGGAAGAAACCGAGTCTTTCTGGCATACTTAAAGCAAATTGCACCGAATGTATTTTCAGTACATTGAGTTATTCATCGACATCATTTAATCTCAAAAAAATCTTATTGAATGTTTGCATGGATCACTCGATTATGTCATTAGAGTAGTTATTAAAATCAAAAGGGATGCCTTCAATGAGAGATTATTTGCTCAACTCTGTTTGGAAAATGTTGAAGACTATAATCGTTTACTACTTCACACAGAAGTACGTTGGTTATCTAAAAGGGCATGTTTAAATTGATTTTATGCTCTCTTTCATTTAGAGTTGGAATTCCTAGAAAGAAAAGACAATGATTTGCGATACAATGTAATGAACTCAAAAAATGACATAGACTTTATGATCGATTTATTCACCAAATTTTACGAAACTTATTTGAAACTACAAGGTGACCAATTAAATTTAATTAAAACTATAAGCGTAATATCTACGTTTCTTGCAAAACATTTTCTGTGCAAACAAAACTTGGGAAGAGGAAAATATTCTCCGTTTCCAAATCTTTCGAAATTGCAAAATAGAGATGAAGAATTTCTTGCTTACTGTCAACCCCATACAACTCTTCATGCATACCTAAACCAAGAATTTGAAGTCATTCTTCACGGATATTCCTTGTTGGCTATGGAATCCTATGGCGAGTGGATAAATTCGGATCCCAAGTACAGATGAATCCATTCTAATACAGGAGCAGCTTATTGAAATATCCACAAATGAAGAACTTATACCAATGTTTGAAAAAGGATACCACAAATTCTGGTTACAAAAACAGATACCAATTTTATATCCTGCATTATGGGTTATAGTACAGAAGTTGTTGACTGCTTCCCTGTTTTCCTATTTGGTAGAACGTGGATTCAATCCTGTTATGAATCTCATTATATTAAAAAAAAACAAATTAATGCTAGAGGGGATTTGAGGTTGCTGCTCACGAACATTCAGCCGGACGTAAATACACTCATAACGTCTCATCAAGTTCATTCAAGTCATTAATTGTTTTAAAATTTTATTTTAAACAAAAGTTAATAATTTCAATAAGTACTTCTTCAAAAAAAATCTGTAATTTTTATACTATGCATTTATGTAGCTTTTTCACTTGGGGGATCTGTGGGCAAGTTTTGACTGTAAAAGGGGGTCCATGGGTCAAAAAAATTTGGGAACCACTGCTCTAGCTGTAGCTTTTTAGCTTATTGACGTTGCACAAGAAGTAACACGGGGGTTATTGGTGACGGACCTCGTAATTTTGAGCCTAGGACAAGTGACGAGAACGACACCTGAGCTGGCACCCCTCTCTCCTAACTCCCACACCACGCGAAGACTTTGGGCCCGACAGATTTAACGCGCATTAGCCGCGGCTACACGGCATGTCTTTAGCGGCATAAGATCGAACCCGCGACTGAACAAAAACCGCTGGCCACGAATCCGAAACCATGACAACTAGGCTACCGCGGCCACTACTCTAGCTGTAGCACATACAGTAAAGTTGAATATGAAGGATATTTTTTGCTCAGAAATTTCAATATATTGCAAAAGAATGATATATTGCTAAAAAAATATTCATTCAGTGGAAAAATACTCGTTTAGTTAAATAATTAAAAGATATTTTAATCAATTAATAATTAAATAATTTAATTAATAATTAAAGGCAATTAGTGTATTTTTGGTTTGAATCAATAAAATGTTTCATTTATTTAAGCTGCACTTTTTTCTAAAATTTTTTCGTTTTCCTTTTCATTATAAAAATGGTCCCTTTATGAATAAGCGTGATGGAAGTCTAGGGTTACCAATGTAGGTTAATGCGTTCTAGTGCAGCAAAGTGTCTTTAGATTGACAACATTAGCTTAAGAAAAATAAAGATCTTAATGCAATCTATATCCCAGAAATTCATGACAAATGTCGTTTTTCAACATTTGTGAAACATTAAATGTACTTGAGAACATTTTAGCAGTTTCACTGTAGTTTGGAGAAATATTTTAAAACACAATATTGCCAGATTCAGACTTAGTCTTATTCAGGTATTTGCCTTGGAATTGTTTCTTATCGGTCTCTGATAAGAAAATCTTTTATTCAAAAGACTATCTATATTGAAACTCGTTTTAAGAGAGAGAACAAATAATGTAGAAATTCGAAACCGAAAGAAAATAGAAAAACAAACTCAGAAAAAGCCAAGTTAAAAATCAAGTTACTTCTGTGGAAATCATTCTGATATTATAATTATCTTCTACTAAAATTATTCAGCAAAATAAGAATAATGCTTAGAAAATACTCCGCCAGCTGTAAAAAAAGGGCGTGGTAAGCAAATTTTTGTTTACTTTTCACTAGCGTGGTTAAGTTTTTTCACGATAACCCATGATGTTTTCGTAGTATCATTAAATTTTGGCACCAAAATGTTCAGTAAAGATGTGTTGTAAAAGAGATTTGGGTGGTTAAAAGAGGTCTCCTTTCTTCCAATTAAATTGCAAGTTATGCTGAATTGTTTAATATGTAAATAAATGTGTAAAACTGAAAGTGAATTACATATTTATACGTAACATTAAATTAGTGAAATATAAACCCCAAAATAAATCTGCAATTAGAAATAGCAGTGTAGATATTGAGAATAAGGGCAGAAATAAGGATACTTCAACAAGATACTGGGTTTTTCCAAGGCCTACAACCAAAGCAATACGAGACTTCAAAAAGAAATTAAAAATTTAAATTAAATAAAATTATTGACGAAATAAAATAAAGTTAATAAAATGTTTACGAGATTAAAGTAAAATATTTACTATAGTCCCCTTTGAAAACAAATAAACTAAAAAAAAATCATCACTCTCAGGCCATTCCATCGTGGTGTTGGATTTTCAGTATCGCGTAGTGTATGTATGAAATCAAAATAAAAGGTCTTGCAACGTCAGTCTTGTTATTAGTAACACCTCATATATATATATATATATATATATATATATATATATATATATATATAAGCGAAATACCACTGACTGACTCATCACGAAATCTCTAGAACTATTCAACCGATTGATTTGAAATTTAGTATAGTTACTCATTTTGCGATGTAGACGCTCACTAAGAACGCATTTCATGGAAGTCTTATCTAAAATGTAATTTTCATCCGTTAATCTACTCTTATCCATCGGTTATGTTATTTTTGGCGACTTTATCGCCAAAAATGATATGACCGACGCCAAACGGAATATATATATATTTTCTATGTATAATACTGTGTATTGTCATATTATATTATATATAGTTAAAATATAGATATAGTAATATATATGGGTTGACTTTTACTAAATTTTTATTTTTCATATTTTGAAAGTGGTGGATAACCATTATTAAAGACAGTCAATTTCTTAAAATTTTAAATTTAGATTATCATTATCGCTTAAAAATTGAAAATTTTCTTGATATTTTACGTATAGGTTGCGAAATATATTATTATCGTGTACCAAGCGAAGCGGGTGGGTATCAGCTAGCATATATATATATATATATATCTATATATATATATATATAATATGCATTTATATATAATTGTATTACGTAATGATTTTATTTCAATATAATTTAATTTCCTATTTTTTCTTACTCTTTCTCTCACACTAAGGAGTTCATTCTTATTTTCTTACATCATTCCAATTTAGCTTTTAATTAATGAAATCACTCATTATTAAAATCGGTAATGTCAGCTTCCCACGGATTCGGACATGCAGGGATATTTCTTACTAGAAAAAAGTGAGAATTATATAAACTTGGCTTAAATTAAATTCATTTTCCTTTCTAGAAGACATTCCAGTTACCTTAATTTTAATTTTGTTTATTAACTTTGAAAACATTTTGTTGCTTATTATCATTATATTTCATTCAGTAATTGATGCATGGTTATGTAAATTCTAGATAACGAAATGCGAGCATTGAAGTTGACAGAGCATTGAGAAGAGATGGTGTGCACACAGAATAAAGGCCGTTGCAATATTCCATCTTTTTCTTTCTTCACATTTTTCATTCTCGATGCACCTGATTAGCTAATTTCAATTGGTAGCCTCTCCTATCTCTTGGGAAACTTATTTGATATATCTCTGAAGTTTTGATTCCATCTGTTGCAACTTAAAATGAAGAAAATCAGTAATATCACATCTCTCGCTCAATGTATGAGCGAGCCTTCTATTTTTATGATAATTTTTGAAAAAAATGATACTTTTCTATTTTTATGAGGGAAACTGCATAATGTGCTAATTTATAAGCAGTCTTTGGAAGGTTAATTAATCAATGATACCCAGTATCGAGTAGATGCACCTAAGAAAAATTTGTGTTTTTAACAATAATTTCTGTTAGTACCTGACATTTGACTGAAACTCAAAGGCTTTGCTAATGATTGCTGCTGGAAACTGAAAGAATTAAAATAGCACTGACTTTTTTTTAATAAAAACAATTTTTACTTTTTATCCTAATGCGACTAAAGAAATTTTAAATAAATTTTGTGAATATCGTCTTCCTCGATTAAGAAACAATTATAAAAATGATTACGTTTTTATTTTACACAATCAAATTTCTGTAAGCGGAAAAACCAACAAGTGGATGGAGGAATCCGAATTCGCGAACAAAAAAAAATTATTTTAGTAACATCATAGTTAAAAAAATAAGAATATAATTTCTTTCTTTGTGGTTAAATTTTTTACTCATTTTCCTTTTTATGCGTCTTGGGATTAATACGCTAAATTAAATGTTAGTCTAAGTGACTTTTTTGCTTTGGACTATTTTGCTTCTATGGGTTACTGAATTTGTTTATTTCCCTTTTCCAATTAATGTTTTTCATTTTTAGGTATGCACATATGCACACTATGGTAGAAGATTCATTCAAGTTTTCCAATATGATCAGAAAATCATTTCTAGTTTAAAAAAGTTTTTGTTTCTTCTGCTGGTAAATTTAAGTAATAAAAAATATCTTAACTTTCCCTTTTCCTTCTTAATAATTAAAAGAATGCTATAAATCAAGTTTCAGAGTGAAATTTTTGCACATGGCACAGCAATGTTCTGAGAAGCTTTAATCAGGTGAAAAAAGAAATACACGAGAGTAGATCACGTGTTTGTTGGAAAGAAGTCTTATAGTAAGTAAAATGTTTTACTTACCCAGTCTGCTAACATGCTGTTACGCGTTTGATCGTCTTTTACAGTGCAGGAAAGATCCATGCAACTAATATTCCGTTTTTTTTCAATTAAATATGTTTTCATTCGTAGACTTTCTAGAAAGTAAACTATATTTCTTTTTAATACGAAACAATTAACGCATTAACATAAAAATATACCATAGCATCAATTCAAAGTTCTCACACACACTGAAAACAGCAATTCAAATCCATATCCAACAGCAATTTAAATCCGTATCCAACAGCAATTGCGTAATCGTGATATCTCATTAGTATGTATACTAACTCCACATGTAATAACTGATATACATAGTGGCTCATATATGTTATGTCTTCCAAAGGTTATTTTAGAAGCTTCTACTTTTGTCGCCGAATTTAACCAAATTTGTGATCAAATTGTTCTCTAAGGTCGTCTTTACGTATTCACCATTACTAACTTTCATACTTTCACCTTGACCGTAAAACTATATTTCTGGCCATAATAGTCATTCAATACGGAAGACAGAAAAGTATAAAAATATTCAAATTTCTAATTTATTTTCTATACTTTTTTGCTATTGTAATTCCTTAGAACAGAAAGAGGGATTCCTTGAAGCAAGTTAAACAAGGAGAAAAAGATCTTTTACGATACGCTTAATTAAAGCACTTCATTTTTTTTGAAAGAAAAAAAAAGATGACGTTTAGATTAATGCTAAACTTTAGTAAAATATTTCGAGCAGAAACACTTTGGCATTAAAATCTAAATATATCATTTTTCCTTTTTTGTATGATAAAATAATCATTATACATAAATGTCTCCCCCCTTAAAATAAAGAAGTAAAATTGGACCGTAAAAGGAAAAGAACGCTTCAAACACAAAAATGTTAATGAAATTGGTCAAAATGATTCTTTTTTGGTTTACTTTTATACGATTTTTACAACTAATGTTGATTAAGTAATAATGATTTAAATAGGGTAGTAAGAACTTTCTACCAAAAAACACGTAATATCATTACAATGGAGAGTTACATATTGTATATTTCTAACCCTAAGAATATTGTATATTTCAAACCTAAATTTCTAAGAAAATAATACTTTTAGGACGTCTACCGAAATCAATAACTATTGCATTCATAAAAGATATTCTCGAAAGCCACATCAAAATTCATTCGAATTTATATAATCTTCAGACCATAAGACACACTATAATTTTAAGTTGAATTTTCTCTGCAAATAGGCATGTCTTATTCGAAATTTGAAACGATTTTAAATCGAGATATCATCAGGGCTTCAAAATTTAATTTATTTTGATCTAATGTTTCGCCAAAGGCTAGCAACACTAGCTATTTTTGTTACTAAAAAAGAAGCTAAGTATCAAAAAGAACGTTGGATAAGAAATTCCCGGGGAGTTCAGTTATAAATAAGGAGATGTTTACGATTAAGATCTGATACCTTTAAAAATACGAAAATAAGTGGTGAAAATCTCTTAAAGTTAACAATAAAGACATTTAATTAAAAAGGTATTTATATTTAAGAAAATAAAAAGTACTTTATTAAACTTTAAGTTCAACATTCTTTTGTGAAAACATTAGAATATTATAGTGAGAAATCAAAATTTGTTGTAAGATAACTATATTTAAGGTAAATACAAAGTTTTAAAACGAAAAGTTAAGAACTATTAATCTAGGAAGCATAAATTAGGAAGATAAAACGTTATTCGCATCAGTAAGAATCTGCGTTTGTTGTACAATAATATTCTTAAAACAATTTAGAGTTCATATTAAAGCAAACATTTTCTCTATGTTATTGAAATGATATGCAAAAAGATGTGTAATCTTATTGGGGAACAAAGCGTTTTGGTAATAGTAGCTCAGCCAAGAAAACCAATAAAGCCAAAGCATATCCACAGAACAATGTAAAAAAGGCCAACTTTAGATCCGTTAATGTAAGTTGCATTTCTGGTTCTTCGTATTTCCCATCTAACTTCTTTCGTAAATTATCAACAAAGGCACAATCCTTAATCCATTTTTCATAGAGTCCACCACTGATAATACCGTAAAGAACATCATTCACTCGTTCCTTACAACAGAACTCTTTATTCAGAGCAATACCCGTATGCCAAATTCCTAAATCATCTTCAGACTCTTTCAGGGCAACATTCGGTAATGAGGCAAGGTATAATTTGAGCCCCACTCTTGGAATAATTAATACAGTCGGATCATCCAAGAGGTTCGGGAGTTTTTCTGACAACGAGTATTCCCAGTCGTGTTTCTCAATAATTTCTCCCAACTTTACCATGTATTCATTCTCACTTTTAAGTAGTAATTGTCTATCGATGGCTCCTTTGAGTGTTAAACATTTGTACTTTCCACTTAAAATTGCCCTCGATAGCTGTTCGAAAGTTCTAGGGACGGGCTCTTTTTCCGGCATGGTCAAGAAGGACAAAAAACTGGTTTTGTAGAAGAAAGGCATGGCAACTGCAATAGTCAGCCAGAAACCAAGCAGCACTCTTCTCCAGGGCGTGTCTCTGACATTACATATGGGTTGTGAAGCGATGCTTCCCAGCACCGACAGAAAACTGACCAAGAGGGTGGAATTTCTGAATATAATTCTTTGAAAAAGAATCGCAGTTGCTAGTATCATCAAAACATATAGGATCCAAACATTTCGGCTGAAAGGGTAGGTGAAAGCTGTTATTTTAGGCATCTCCCCAGGTTCTTTTGTAACAAAAGCCTTTTGGAGGACATAATAGGGGATACTGAAATCAATGGCTTCGAACCTTTCTTCAGAAATAGATAAAGACTGCACTCCCATATCAACTTTTCCGCTCTGCACTAACCCAATGATTCCATTCCACGTTCCATTGCTGTGTCGAGATCCGAATTGACCATTGGGCGACAAAAAAAATTCGATCTTGAAATTGAGTTTATCGGACAAGCACTCCAACATTTTCCCATCCACTCCACCGAGAACAGTTCGATTATTGACAATTTGTACCGTCATTGATCTCGGAATTTCGATTGTGGCCACCTTTATTTTACTTGGAAAATAAAGACTTTTCATATTGTTTTTCTGTAGATGTTATTGTAAGTAATTCAGTTCGCTGGAGTGCAATAAATTTATAACTAGATTCTGGTCAACACTCTTCAGACATTATGATATAGAAGTTGAACTTCAGACGTATAAAGTAGAATTATTGGAAAGACAGCGAAAAGCATTTGGTTGCGGGAAATGTGTCATGTGAAATTTGAGTGAATCGTACAAGGTTTGTCTCACAAACCAATGTATATATTTTTAAAATTCTCTTCCAAAATCAATTCAAACTCTGATATCGGCATACCTCATCATATTTCACACATTTTTATATTTATCCTCCATTTCGATCGATCTGTAAATGGCTTATTTGATATTAAAATGAATTTCAATAGTTCGATTCGAGAAAAAGTTTCATTGGGATCAATAGTTATTTTATGTATTCATTTTCACGTTTTAAACTAAAAAGTTTTAAGCTTTTTAACCAAACATTTTTAACAACGAACAAAGTTAAAGACATGTACGTGCCAAATTGGTCTTGGAAAAAATACCTTCCAATAACTTTCGAAAGGGTTTAGAATAGCTTTAAAGAAGAATAAAGTCATATTTGCATGAAATAGAAGTTATGAAAAAATGTTTGCGAAGCATTTTGAAGCCGTCGAATGAAATTGTTCATTTAAAAATAAAACTACACAATTTCGGAACAAGCAGTTCAATATAACTTATTGTTAATGTAACTCATTGTGTAATAATCTACAGAATATGACGCCTTTGAACAAATATTTTATTCGTATAACATCATTACTCTCTACCAATTCCAACGTAAAATGCCGTAACACTTTTGAATAATTTTTCGCTTTAGTAAGAAAACATACATTTAGTCTCATTTGAATGAAACTCTTCGATCTTAAGTCACTGAATCGAATAAGCGAGTGGTTAAAATAAAGTGATTGTGACTGCATATTAACGTCGCACCGAGAAGCAACACAAGGACTATTTGCGACGTACCCTGTAATTTTGAACCTCGGTCACGTGACGAGGATGATTCCCCTGAACTAGCCCCTCCCTAAGCTTTCCCGCCACTACAATGGGAGGGCTTGGGACCTTAGCCGGATTTAACGTCTAGCAACAAAAGATCATCCACAACCATGACTACTAGGTTACCATGGCCAAATGAAAATATATACTCGTTTGTTGTGAATCTTTTCTCATTTTGAGGAGAATTCCTAACTCTGAAAATATTTAGTGCTAACATTATCGGAAACGCTTCAATTGAAGTTTAATTAGAGGAATTATTACTGATAGCAGCTAATAAGTGTAAAGTTCTCTTTTCTAGAAAGACATCGTGTTCAGAACCATCATATTTAGGCATGACGGATGCTAAATTTCTCGAATTTGAATTTTAGCGTAAGCTCTCTAATCAATTTCTTTACCAGTTCATTTCTCCTCTTCTTTTGAATCGATAATACTTTTCCTCAAGCAAATATTACATTTTTGTTACATTTCACCAGCCTAGAGCTTCTATAAATTATTTATTGAGGAAGAATAATTATTAATGTATTAATTAGAACAGTTATTATATTTTGCCTCGTAGCCTTTGGTTTTGGAATTCTGTAACTACCAGATTAGTGGAGCGCATAAGAAGAGGGATTCCATAATGAGTCTAATTCCACCGAAATTTATTATGGGGAGCTTCAAACAAGTTACATCTATTTTTAACTCATTCTTTAAGTTGGATGTTTACAAGGCATTAACGCGGGTATTGTCATTATCTCTGGACTATCTCCAGCTTGGCGAACTCTGTCAAATGTAGCCTAGGGTAAAGTATAATTTTAAAGCGGAGTTGAACAAAAATAAACATTATATTTAAAAAAAATACTTAAGCCAAACTAAAAATTGTAAACTAGTTTTACTAAAATTTTGTTAGTACCTTAGAATTTTTTTTAAACTTGCGAAGTTTTTTTTAATAAAAAAACTTTTTCTTTGACTCATATGTTTATGACTATTTTTAGGCATAATCTGTGTAAAAGTTAATCATAAATTACTATGCAAAAGTTATACAAATTGTAGTCTAAATATTTTTAGATTTGGTTTGGTTTCATTAACTTCGCACTAGAAGCAACAAGTGGGCTATTAGAGATGGATCTCGTAATTTTGAACCTCGGTCAAGTGATGAGGATGACACCTGAGCTGGCATCCCTTTCTCCTAACTTCCACACCACACCGACGGGAAGATTTCGGGTTCTACAGATTTATCGTGCATCAGCCCCGGCTACACGGCGGGTCTTTTGCGGCATCAAGGCTTGAACCAACGACTCAACGGATGCCGCTGACTATGACCACTAGGCTACCACATCCTCAAATATTTTTAGAGAAAAATTGCTTAAAGAAACGGGGATGAATAATCAATTCCCCCAACATAAATTTTACTAATCACTGTAATGCAACGAAACCGCATTTTCCCCGGCTATCGAAGGAGCTCCATCTGCCGCTACAGAAATTAATTTTGATTAGATAGATTATTTGATTGGACAGATTATTTGATTAGATAGATTATTTGATTAGATAGATTATTTGATTAGATAGATTTAGATAGATTATGCTTTTGCTTAAAGACATAAATAAATATATCTAGCCTGTGTCGTGCATCAGTGCTAGTTTTAACAATTCCTCAAAAATATTTAAGTACTTCTCACATGCTCGGAAAAAAAAATCAAATTCAACTTTAAGCCCAAGGGGGCTATACCCTCGTAACAGGAAATGGAAAAAACTTAGAAACTAGTTGATTTCGCTTATTGCCGCGGTAGTTAGTGGTCATATTCATGGACTCGCGGCTGGCGTTATTTTCGTCGAGTTGTATAATCGAGCGCTGATGCCACTAAAGACTCGCCGTGTAGCGAGGCTGATGCAAGTTAAATCTGATCGAGGTCACAAATCCTCCTGAGGGGTGGTGTAAAAGTTTGGAAAAGGAGGTGGCGAGTAGGTTAGGCGTCGTCCTCATCACTTGACTGAGGCACAAAATTATGAGGTCCGTCGTTAATAAATTAGGCCTCGTGTAGCTTCTCTGTATGACGTTAATAAGCAACCACAATCACAGAATATTTTTCTTTCGTCAAGTATCTTAAATTGTTGGCTAAATAATTCACTCTTTCCAATAGCTGTATTTCGAACAGTCAATAAAGATAAAGGGACTGCCTGAAAAGACTTTACGTTTCTTGAACAAACATTTTTTTCAGTTTTTATTAAACATTCCTTTATGAGTTAACCTTCAGAAAAAGATCTCGAGTGTTTAGCTATCAACACTGACAAGACGTAGCTTGAATGTACCACGCAACACTTTCTTGGGTTATTTTAGAAAACAATTGTTGCTTTTTTAGTCCCATCTTGAGCTCTTTCAATTTTTCTTGTCTTATTTATTCCCCGTAATTTTCACATATTGATTTATGTTGTTCATAATGTCGACTAATGTCAAACAAATTTGGTACACTAATGATATTATCACATATCAAGCAAATTATTTTATTGCTTATTTATCGGCACAAAAATTTCACTTCTAACTTCCCTTGACATCTTTGATGCTGGTTTGCAATGTTTTGTTTATTTGTTCTACCACCTGGTTTCGATAAAGACACGCTGAATATCGAAGGCTGAGAAACTTTAAAATTGTTACACTTTTTCACTAATTGAATATATAGTAAATATGTGTTTTTCTTAAAATTCTTTCTTCATAATTCTTTCATTTACAACACTCTTTATTTTTTCGCTTTTAAAAATGATTCCTCAAAATAGAATCATGACTTAATTCCGAAACTTCATCCCATAAAATCTCTTAGGAAACAAAAACTGGTAAATTGCAACCCCCCACTGACAGTTTATTTGTAAAAAAAATTGATTTCGCCTGAAAAAATTGTTTCTCCACAAACTAGTGTCTTTGAAAGAGTTTTTAAGGTTGGTCACTCCTATTGGGTAATACGACATTTATTTTTCTCTGAAAATTCATCCAAGTTCCTCTGTTTACCTTTTCCAGAGACAAAATATGTATTTTAATTTTTATAACGTACATTCATTTTTCATGATTTGATAACACATATTAACTTCTGATTCAAGTTTAGTATTCTGCTCTTTGTTTCCTGAAATGTAAAACTTAGATCTGATGAGAATTACATTTATGTATCCCATATCATTTTTATTTTGTAAGCTATCAGAAGACGAAATAATTATACTTCCAATCGTGAAATAGACTTTGTTTAATTTGCTGGAAGAAGGACAGGATATTTTCTTTTCCTTACATTAGCTGAGCAGGCCGAAGAAATGATGGTTGAGGGCCGCGTCTTTGACACCCCTGCTCTGAGGTTTTCTATATTTTGTGGATTATTAAGGGTTATTTGTTCTAATATTCAAACAGAGTAGGAATAATATTTCATTATTCTGTTGTGTGAGTAGGTCACAACCTACAATCAATTTTTTGTTACGGTTCATCTCGTGATCTGTCCTCAGCAATTATCTACCAATGTATTGAGTGTGTATGTATATGTGAATACTTATACTGATTTGATCATAAATTGATTTATATAGCTTATACATTTTTTTAAAGAAAAACTTGCTTATAAAATATTAATATTCTGAAACCAGGACAAATGCCATCAAGGTTAAGAAAAACAATTCCATTATTACAAATAATGAGCATTTTTTAGCGACATTTTTTTTAATTTAAAGCTCTACGGATATATTTATAAGCTAAATACTTTTGAATACATATTAAAGAATGGATCCTAGAAATTGGATCTAGAATTGTAACTAAAGTTATAATAAATGAATGTGAAGAGATGCTTTTGACAAATATATTCCAATTTTTTTTCTTCAGAAAACTCAGGAAGAAACATAATAAATTAGCTTTTATCAATTACTTGTTATGGTTGCAAATGCGGCTTAGCATCGCACACACACACAATTTCGCGCGTTTTTAAAAATCGTCAAATTAGCTCTAATTTTAGGGTTCCGGTCGCGTTCAAAAAGAAAAGGAGGTTGCCAAATTCGCCAAATTATCACCAACAAAATCTTCCGAGGTCAAGTGGTGCAGTTTAGTCGTATTCGAACCTTTTTTACGAAATGCTAATTGAATAACAAGATATTTGAAAACCAGTCTGTTTTCTTCGTCATTAAACTACAGATTCTTGAGATATTTATGCTTTGTGTTTCAGGATATGAGTATGCAGTTAAAAAAATCATTTATCGATTGTTTGTTTTTTTTAAAGTTACATTTGAAGCAATTCGAGAGGTGACGGACCGCGTAATTTTGAGTCTCGGTCAAATGACGAGAACGACATCAATCGTATCTATCACTTGTTGTTAATCTTATAGTAGGCATTTCAAACTTTTGTTTCGTATATCTGTCATGAAGAAAAGATGAAATTTTTCAAAGAAAAATAAAGAAAAATTTAGGTATTTCAGAAAAACAAAGTATACAAAGCTATGAAGATTTCGCTCAAATCGGAAAAAGGGTATACGATTACTTCAGTGTCCCCGTACAGTGTCTTTATGATTTAGCATGTCCATACTTAACTCCGTAAAATGTCACCGATTTGGCAATTTTCAACATCGCATCAAGTGGTAGGGATAAAAACTACAGTTATACCAATTCAATATGTAGGAAAATATCAACAATTTAAAGTATCCATACACCTTTAAAACGTCATTTTTGTCAAAATTTTCGATTTTCTAATTTTAATGTCAGTTAAAAATTTAAACTTTTTTCTTTCTAATAGTGTTTGAATTTTGTTATTACCCTATTTAGAACTTATGTCACAGGGATTTGAATTTTATTCGGTAGCTAATTTTTAATTGCATTAAAAAGTTTGTTTTTGCTTTTTCTCAAAAGGAGTTTTCTCGACATATTTACATATGACAATGTAGATATCAGAAAAAGTTATGAACCAAATTAATTTAAATTTTGCAAATATCTTCCTTATATAGTTTTTAAGAACCCCTACTACTTTCATGGTTGTAAAAGTAATACGGTGTTAGTAACAAAGGTGTAAATCGCGTATTATTATAAATTTTTTTTTTGATTTTTCATTGTTATTTGACTCGAAACACAATAAAAATTGTAGTAATATGATTTTCATCATAAAAGTAATAACAGCCCCAAAACATGTTATGATGAATGAGATAAAATTTACAGAATAATGATCGTTATTCTGATAATCAATTTATGTACTATTTACACCATGTTTTCCACTCCTATTTTTTTTTCAATTAAAACAGATTATTAAATGTGTTTTTCATAGTTTTAGCTTATATTTTAGCATTAAAAATATTTTGATAGCAAATATCAATGTATTTCAAAAAAATTTTCTCCGAAGGCTTACGGATACCTTAAAAGTTTAAACAGCAGTATCTTAGTATTGCTAACATAGGTTGAAAGAGTAAGTGGAGCACTTTCGGTGTTCACCTTGCTCAGAATTGCATTTAATTAAGAAGATTTAAGTTGAAAATTACTTGCCAGTACAGAAAAGTCACACGGCATTGGTGGTTCAGAGTGTAGAGTGTGGTTATGTTTGTGCTACCTACCTACCTTATCAGAGTGGTAAGAGGATGAGGGGAAAAATGCAAACGGCTTCCACCAGTTCCAAAACCTTCACCCTCCCGGAGAGTGGCCGTGTTCTATCTTGCTTTGCTTTCTATTTAGTGTGCTATAGCATTTCTGTAATAGTTTGAGTTTTAAGAGTTTGAGTTGAAAAGAATGCTTCAAGATCTTATAATTTTAGGATCAGGTAAGTAATTCGTGATATTTTGTAGAGTATTGTAATCAATATTTTCAGGATTTGTTAAGAACTACAGAAGTTGTTAAGAAGGCAAGAAGATGTTAGGAATTTGCATCACAGATTTTATGGAGGGGAAATATAAGGAATTATAAAGGTTTACATTTCTCATAAACCATTTGAGATTTAATAATTGTCTTAAGGCTCCACTATCATGAAGCAGTACACAACGAGAAACAGATAATTTACCTGTAAAAATTATCTAATTTTAAATCACAGTTAATTAGACGGTAAAAACATATATCCAACTAATGCACTACCTTAAAATTATTGATATTTTCATATTTTACGAGTATTCCTTCGGATTGATTAATTGTCAACGACGAATTTAGAAGCAACATAAGGTCTGTTAGCGATGCATCTCCAAATTTCTGACCGCAATCAAGTGACGAGGACAGCTCGTGATCTCCAAATTTAACATTAAGCCAACCTGAGGACTTGGAGTCCTGACAGATTTAATTTGATGATTGATTGATTATTTTTTGTTGTTTATTAATGTGTCATTTAGAAGCAACACGAGGAGTTTGGGCGACGGACCTCACAATTTTGAACCTCTGTCAATTAACACCGGAGCTAGTACTTGCCTCTCCAAACTTCATAATTTCCACACCACATTGAGTGGATTTGTATCAGTCTTGTTGTACAGTGGATATTTTGTGGAATCAGGACTAGAACCCATGACTTGACGGGAACAATACCGGCTGAGAGCTTACGACCATGACAGAAACTCAAATATAAGCTGGTTGATGGGAATATATATATATATATATATATATATATATATATAATATTGATAAGCTAGGAATAGCTACTCTTTGAACGAATTTACCTTCTGATTGCCGCCCATTACGTATGCCGGGTAAACTTTTGTCAGAAACGAATTTAAAGGGAAAAAATTTTTTTGAAAGAAAGAATTTTCGATTGTTAGGCGCATTTCCTATCATTTCACATAGTGAAGTGATGTAAATAATGCTTATAAAAATGGAAGGGAGTGTAATATTATCCTCCTTTTACAGTAAAATTGAAAAAAACATGGGGAACCGATACTAAAGCATTTTCCACGTTTTGAGAGTTATTAGCAATTAAATGTTTGTTACATAAACTGCAGTGTTAAACATAAAAAATATTAGAAAAAAGCAGATGCATATATAATAAAGAGGCAAAGTATGGAGACTTGAAATGCAGAAAATAAAATCTAAGGATAACTTAATACAAAAATTTTAATATGTAAGAAACAAACTTTCTATTTGAAGTATTTGAGATTGGTTTATATTATCACGAGAATAAGGAGAAAGAAGGATCAGATATTAACTCTTATCTACTATAAATTTCTCTGCTTTTCTCGCCGAGTGTGATACTTCTACTAAAATGACAAATTCATTTCACGTAACCAAAAATCATTCATGAAAAGTGATTCTTCAATTAAAATTTTTTTATATGTATTAACACATTGTTGTTTTGAAAAAATGGCGCCAACAAAAATGCATAAAGTAAAAAATATACGGTGTTAGGTTCAAAAGATTGACATTAAAATCCAAAACCAATATAATAATTGAATTTAGTTTGCTTAAAATATATTTACATTGCCAAGATATATTTAACATCTTATCATCTGCTTTTATTGTTATATTCGAACAGAATATTATTAACTACTTTTATAATTTATCGTTTACTCTTATTTTTTTAAATATTTAATTTAATAACTGATTTACTATAGCAGAATCGTCTATTTTCTTATTTATTCATTCAGCAACATTGCTGAATTTCAGAAAGTTTTGCTTGTGAAAATAAAAAAAAGAAATGCATTAGGAATTTGAAGGAGGTATTATATCTTCTAGTTAGCAATTGTTTCTGTGTGTTAGAGATTTTCTTTGTTTATTCAAATCTCGCATGTACTTATTTGTAGAGTCATTATAGGTGAATGCGGTTTCGTAACATTGTCTGTTGCATTGGCATTTGCCGGTGTTTGACAGACATTTTTCAATACTTCGTTCAAATATGCCGAATATTGAGGAGTGCTCAGCTCTCTTTCATACCCTCGATGAAAATTACAGTGATGCTGATGAAAAAAAAAAAAATGATTCAGATTTCAAGATTCCATTTGAAAACAAAATTCCTGAACAAAGCTTAGACTCCGTAGAAAAAGAAGATGATGAAACTCCCGCTCAAAATGTTGTTGGCTCTTTAGAGAATCTTCATGCTCCAGACGACATTCAGTGGAAAATTCCAGTTAAAAGCACTCTAACGGAGGTATTGAGATATGCCTCAGAAAACGTACTGAATGAAAAAACAAGATCTACTCCGTATACTGAGAAAAATATCGGAAGAATTGAAATTTCATTTTGAAATTAGCTGTTTTCTAAATTCACACTAAAATATATTCAAAAATGTAAGATTGAAGACGCTGGCCAAGAATTAAAATTGGGTTTATGGGGATTTTCCATGGAATAATTGGATATTTTTTGCACTAGTTTACTCAAAAAGTGCATTGTGCTGTTCTTATGGCCAAAACAACAGAATTATCTAATCAGCAAAACAGTTTCAAAGAAATTCTACGGTTCCCGTGGTTTGATGGTAAATCGACTCGTTCTGCTGGGCTTAGAAAGGAAAAATCTACCCTTGCATGTGAGTTATGGCCACTTTTTATGGAATATTGTCAGCTGTGTCTTATAGAGGTTGAGAATATAGCAATCGACAAACAACTGTTGCCATATAATACATGTAAATTTATACAGTACACGTTAAATAAGGCCGATAAATTTGGATTAAAATTATGGCTGAGAGTGGATATTGAGATCAAATATTTCTTTGATAGTTTTACATATTTAAGGATAGATGGAGTCAGAAGTGGCAGCTTGGCGAATATGTCGTTATAAAAATAATGGATATATTATATTTTAAGGGATGAAACGTAACAATAACGAATGGTATTACATCTCAAAAACTTACAGATTCTTTGATGGCAAAAGAAGGGACTTCTACTGTGCATACAATTCTTTAAATTGATGAGACGTGCACTGATTTGCAAAGGTACAACTCTCAATTGATTCAAAACAAAACTTTCAGTGGACGTTCAAAGAAACTATTACTGTTCACCACTGGAAACAACATCTTGCACTATGTATAGAAGTATTAAGATAGCTGATTATCCCCCAAAACCCTCAGAAGCGGGAATTTTAAAATTTCCCGAAAAGTACTATTTCAAATGAGCCGATTGCACGTGATGTGATCATCTTCAAGGTCTGTTTACATTTCTTACAATTATCTAGATAGTGCAACTATAAATTCTTGGCTTTTATTTAAAGAATGTAGCTCATCGCAAATTTCTCGAAGATCCTTTATTTTAACTTTTTCTAAGAGTTGAGATAATCACATTGTTAATCGAAGATACGACCCGCATACCTTCCTAGCTCTTCTAATACCAAGAGTAATAAACGTCACCAACGCCCTTGAAACCAAAACAATATCAAATGTATGTGCTTCTCATGTTAAGAAATTTGTGGAAAATGTCACAAGTATGAAGCATTAAGATTTTTTTTCAAATCATGTGTTGCTAACGGTTAGAAGAATATGATAGCTGTACAATGTTCTTTTTTTTTTCAGAAAACAAATTGAGTTAGTGGGAGTGACAATGAAATTTGAAGGCTCTAGAGACAGATATTATTATTATACTCTAAATAAGGTGTAACTGAGATCTAGACATTTGAAAAAAAAAATGATAAAAATTGTTTGATAAAAAAAAAGAGGGCGAGGGCGTTAAAGTAGAAAAAAAAATCTCTAAGGTATCTCAGCATATCAACCTTGTTTCCAAAATTAAAGACATTTTATTTCATGCAATACAAAATTAGACATGTTGTATGTATATCAAATTGCTTAAAATAGATTATTTTAACTTTTTATGTTGATGTTTGCGATGAAAATCAAACATTTGCTCTCGATTACACTTGAGGTCAAAATCACCTGCTAACGGCGTTCTAAATAGTTGAAAATATTCGTTATTCTAGTGTTGAACTCTTATTTCTGTCATCAACCGACTTCTAACTCTATTATTCAATTCTACTCCGTTTATATATTTCAAATGTATATATATTTTAATCTATTGATTACATTTCTTGTCTTCAATTCAATCTGCATATGTTGCGTTTTATTTTATTGGTTCAAGGTTTAATTTAAAATCCAGTTGTAAAAAGTTCCTAAGGCTAGTTAAGGGAAAATCGCTACTAGCCCAATTGTTACTATCGTGTAATAGCAATAAACATGATGCTGAAAATTAAGGTATATTTTTCAGTTTTTTACCAAATGGAGAGCCCGTTTTATGCACAGTTGATTTAATATAAAACTCTACGATACAAAGCGTATAATATTTAAGCAACGAAACAAGGATAACTTTTGCATAGTAATTAAAATAACATATAAGTCAATTTAGCTTAGAAATCAAATAAGTAAAAAAATGTTAGTCAAGCATTTATTTAAAGATGAACTAAAAAGTATGAAAAAAATTATTTTTTAAGTTTCAAAACATATGTAATTTATAAAAGCTTGAAGGGCTTAACTAAGATACCTATGAACTATCGATAAATTAAGTTCCAGTGTTACTTGCCTGTGAGATCAAAAGAAGTTTAATGACTCAACTTTTATAAATAATGTAATTTTACATTTAATGTATTTTCATAACTTTTAATTCTTATTTAAATAGAAACTTGATTTAAAATATTTTTTAATTATACTTATTTATTTTAGTCTGAAAATTTGAGACTAAAAAATGAATTATGTTTGTCATACGTGTGTGTGCGAAATTCCAAATGAATTGGACGTTTCGGAGAGAAAGGCCTGGGTCCCCAGGCTCTCTTCTTCTTTAAATCCATCACTGCTTGAGCATACCATAGTGTTTGTATTGCCATTGTAGGTACACGTGTAGGCACAATTTCAGCTCTGTCAAATAATTGGAAGTGGGTTAAAATTCGAGTACAAATTTTGAACTGGAAAAACATTTTTTTTTACACATATCAAGTTAAATAAAAGCTTGTAAGCCTTAAGAACAATAGAGTTCACAAAATTCTGTCGTAAATAAATATTCATTTAATAATAATTAATATGCACCAAGAAGTCTAAATAAAAAAAATTACAACAATTATTAAGTGAAGGATATTTAAAGCCCATAATTTAGCTTATGAAAAGTTTTTGAAGGAATATTTCTTTGCTATTATTCATTCAAAAAAGAATAATAATTCTATTATAGAGAACAAACAAATGCATAAATATAATGATGAGCAAAAATTTCCATAAATCACGTAACATGGGCCAGAGCTAAGATCGGTGGAGCAGTAATCGTGAAGATACAAAGGAAAAAAATATGAAAATTTTGTCACTGATTATGTAGCTGACATTTATATAAAATACAGCGGATAATATTTTCCTCTGTTCTATTTAAATGAAAGCCAAATGATCGTTCCATATACCGTATGAATACTATTTCGATAGGTTTCCTGATAGAATGAATTAAAAAATAATAATTAATAAATTCACAATGACGAGGGCATCTTCAAAAAATTGCTTGATTAGCTTACACACTTGAATAAAAATTTGGATCTTTCAAATAGTGCTGGAATCATAATCACTCGACATTTCATTTGAGAGCTAGGCCGAAGAATATACCAAAAATCGACTTAACTTCGAATAAAAAATATCTAAACTGATTTTTGAAAAAATTTAATTGGCAGTGCATATGATCGTAACCCATAGTTTCAGTGTACCAAATTGTATTCGCCTGAGCCCTTCCATGTTTGCCTTATGCCGCTTTCGTTTACAATGATGTTGTTCTCATTAATTCAGATTCACTTTCTTATGATTTTCAAAGTACGTATAAATTTATTTTCCAACATAAAGGCAAGTAGTAATTAGAAAGAAATTAATATTTAACAAAGAAAAAGAAATCTGCATGTTAGAGTAAAATTTCAACATTCACAATGAGAGGGGAATCCTTTTCGTTAAATTTCACAGAAACAGAATCGTATAAACAGAATACGCAAATTAGAAAATAAATAAGTTATATATCTTTTTTCTTTACTTGAATGATTGTACCATAACTGTTTCAATATGTACAAAATAAAAATTTTTGAAATTTTCTTTCATGCTAATATAAAAATAATAATACATTCATAAAAATTTTTGTAACAAATATCTCATGTGAACCATAATTAAAATTTTTAACTCTTTTCCGCATTTATTTTGGCAAGAAGCATTGAAGGTGATTGGAAAGCTTTTACACAAATGTCGATTTAAAAAATCCTGACTAAACACAAAATTATGATTAACTTTAGCAAAAAATAAATTTTCTCAATCAAAACCTTTTTTAATAAATTGTGGTTATTTTCCCTATTATATAAGACTTGTCAATATTTATAAAGACTAAAAAATTATTGAATGTTCTCTTATTCTTTTCTCACATTGATTTAAAATAATAAACATTCCTTCGAGGCTATTGATCATTTCACAATTGATAAACTCAATTTACATTCCCAACACTCAGAAATGTCTCAGTTATATTTCGGTAGATTTGATTATTTAAATTTACTAAACTTGTTCCCCAAAAACAGTTAATACCACCTTTTTTTTTAAATCGAAAGGAATGGCTTTCATCATAACAACAAATCTACAGATATAGCACTTTCAAAATACAAAAAAATTCAATGGAAGCACGTTTATGTATCTTGGAACGACAATAAACAAGAATGACGTTACTGATGAATACTTGCATGTTGATCTGAGTAAGCCTTGCATGTTGATCAGAGGGTCTGGGAGCAAGAAATCATTTAGGCCCTAATTTTTTATAAAGTAAAAAAAAAAAACAATTTCTAACACGAATATGTATTACTAATGCATGTTTATTCAATACAAGATTTTATTTTTCTAATACATTAATTACTTAAAAAAATTACATTTTTTTGCAATTTTTTTATGCTTAGTATAGCAAGTGCATTTAAGCGTTTTGCATACATGATTGACTAAAAAGTTCAGGTTAGATGGGGATATACTTAGGAGTTCTCCGAATCAAATAACAAAAACTAACCATTCGCATAATCAAGAATTAGTTCAAGAAGATTGTCGAAGTTCATTGATCTACTATAATATTATAATGTTTAAGATAAAATGAACTTTACATTATACTAAAAACGATAAGAATATTGTCAAGTTCTCGTGTGCAAGAGTACATTATTTTAGTTCCTGATCCTGTTGTCTTTCCTCTCCTTAATCATGGGACTCAGGTCCATAGCATCCACTGCACCCCCTCCCCAGATGGCAGGCCCTGATGATGATAATGTGTATAATTTGTAAAAGAGCCTTGAAACTGTTTTAAATGTCTTAAACATTTGTGTGAAGAGCAGATAATATACACGTAAAAATCAAATTACACATTTGAACTAATTACTAGTACGTTCAATTACAATTCACAAATATGGAAACTTACCAAAACACAGAATAAAAAACTAAATGTTTTTTGAAATAAATGTTTTTAAATTTATTACAAGGAGAGATTTCTTGCCATACTACATTTCAAATGAAGAATCCTCTAACGGATAAGAAATGAAAAAAAATTTAGAAGTTACAAGATATTCTTTTAAAATTGAGGATGGACAATATATCTAATATTACATTAACTCAGATGGAGAAGAAAATGAGGCCATACTAGTGAGAGATGACAAATTCGTCGACTTTTTCTAATACCGATAATTCAGTAAAAGTTTCTAACGAAATCAGTACAGATGAAAATTGCTGGGATTCTTGAACAATATGACAAAAGTAAACGATAATAAATTATATCCTGAACGTAAAGAGTAATAACTGAAATTCAAAAATTTCTTACAACACAAACTATAAGTAATACTTGGAGATGAATAAATTTTCACAGAGAAAACAATTATAAAACATATAATTACGTACGTGAACTATTTGTCACGATATTTTAAAAATAAGAATATAAGAAACTTAACTAATGATACGTGGTTCCTCAAGATCAAGATGCAACAACAATAGTAAGTTTAGGACTGTTCCTGTATTCGATTTTGAATTACGCTTATTCATTAAATAAGTTGTCTTTTCGCAAGTGAAGAAAGAGCTCTTTATCTTCCTTTCTGGAGACCTTTCACCATTCGCGGCAACTAGTATAAGATGAAGTTTTTCGCCAAGAAGGATATAGTTACACACTCACACTTGCACTTACACACAGATAGACAAGAGTACACAAGCATTGATACACACATAATCGCGAAACAAACAATCTAACTTAACCATAATTAATTAATCTACATCTACAGCTCTATTGAGAGACGGGAAACCGCGCATATCATACGGATATATATATATATATATATTTCATAATATTGTTACTTGACTCTAATTATCTGTTCAACAAATAAAAGTGCGCTCAATGTTAATCTTGTTGTTTGAGTAATTAATTTATTTTACTCTTTGCTTGATAGGAGTTTTCTCTCCCCTACTACACGGATCATTTGGCCACTTAACAATTACTAAATGCAGTTAACCTCACCATTAATAGAGTAAAGATAATATATATTCAAAGAAACGGAGTTTCATGTATCACTAATCAACTCTTTGGTCGCCTAATTGTTATCTAATTTTTGTATCAAATGTCCCCTCTTTACAAAAAGCTCTTTCAGATTCTACATTGGTTGGGGTAATAATTCTAAAGCAATCGAAAAGTAAATGAATATATATTTTCCTGTTTAAAATGCTCATTTGTTTAGGTTTTATTAATATTTTTGCGATGCAAATGATTATGTTGTACTTCTGTTTTTGTTTTGATAAGCAAGTTGCTCTTTTACGAATAACGCAGATGTCGAAGACGTGCGTACTGAATTGTCAACATTTATTATTTCCGTTGCAACCTGGTCGATCCTAGTATGTTTATTATTTTCATAACATGGATATAAGCGTTCGATAGATTCAATGATTTTAGTTGGAATTGTAATTTTATTATTTGTTAATTTTATTTGTTTGTAATTTTATTTGTAAAACTGTATCTCTGAGAATAATTATGAAAAAGAAAGCATAATTTAATGAATTATTGGTAAAACAATGTAGATTCACTTTGAACAGTTTGAAGTAGATTGCATTACCGTTCATCTGGCTTACTGGTATTACAGTCCCTAGACTCCGTTTCACCCGGTGACGTATGATGAAGCATATTGAAAGATTTATCATAGAAATTTCACCAATTGTACTTTTATGCGTGTGATTGGACGTGGTAGCCTGGTTGTCATGATCGCAAACTGGCTGATGGAGTTGTTACTGTTTAATCATGACCACCAGTAAAGATCCGCTGAGTAGCTGGAGTGATGCACATTAAATCTGTCAAGGCTCCAAGTCCTCTCGAGGCATGGTGTGAAAGCGTGGAGATGGAGGTTCAAGCTTAAGTGTCGTCCTCGTCTCTTGATCGAGGTTCAAAATTACGAGGTCCATCGCCAATAGTACTGCCGTTAAGTGGACATTATTTAACAATTTATTCATGGACCCAGGGGTATTTAGATACAAATAGCATTCATCTTTACTAATATTTGTCTAAGAGGATTTCATGGTTTTTACTAATTAAATTTTGTCCTATGGAGTTAGTTCCTGAAGATGTTCCTTCTATAATTCAAGCATGTTCTCCTTATTATTCATATTGGGTGAATTGAGTTATTAAGGAAGTTGTTTAATTTTGTTGTTCTTCAGCCAAGTAGTGCTGAGTGCGTGGCAAAATGCGGTCTTGTTCGAAGATAAAATCCCCCTCAAATAGATCTCCAATGATGGAATCATAAAAAGCGCAAGCACCTCCGTGTATATTTTGAAATTTACCATTGATGTCAAACTACACAGTTTTTCAAGGTCTTCAGCACCTATAAATCCTCAAATCATAACAGAGGTGTTAAACTTCATGCAGCGTTTCAAGCAATCTGCAGTACAAGTTTCTTGCCAGCAATACCAATAACCCATTGATCGTGGAAAACGTTAAATATCTACC
>BMAW01053160.1:1032205-1163358 GCA_019974015.1 Nephila pilipes | reverse complement strand
GGCTTGTTATAAAATTCCCATAAATTCTTTTGACAAGTGCACAAACAATGGATCATATGTAAGCTTAATGGAAACATTTTATAATATTTATGCGGCCAAGTTGCTTAATTTTACACATATCATGTATTTCATAAGATAAAGCAATGTTTTCTTTATTCAATTATGTTAGATTGTAATCGTAGATGAAACTGTCATCAAAAATAATAGAGAGATAACTATGTTCGTGATAAAAGTACAGAATATCGTAAGATAGAAATAATTTTTTTTTCACAAATTTATCAGTTTCAAAAGATAAAGAGATAATAATATTAGGACCACAAATTAAAAAAATATTTAATCTCACTCGCAGCAAAATTTGGCTAGATAGCGTTTAATAAAGATAAAAAATTTAATGTTTAAGATTTATGAATCATGAGCTTTTTCTTTGTTTTATTGAAATGCTATGTGAAAACAATCTTATTTTATTGAGAAAATGCTTTTTTTTTTGTTAAAATAATTTTTAAGAGAAAAAATGTCAAAGCGTTTTGGTGTCAATAGCTCAACCAAGATATCAATTAAAACCGAATGCATACAACAAACATTGCAAAAAGTATCATTTTCAGATTCTGTTAGTTAAGTTGGAGTTCTGACTTTGATGTTTCATTTCCAACCTCTTATGCAATTTATCATGAAAGGTGGGATCGTCAAACCATTTTCCGTGCACTCCTCTACTTACTTAACAGGAGAAAACCTCATTCAATCGTTTCCAAAAACAGAATCCAGTTTGCATAGCAATCCCTACATATCAAATTCAAAATAATCATCGGATGCTTTATACTGATATAGGTGGTGATCCAAGTAGTAGTTTGAGTTTCTCCCTCGGTATAACAAGTGTAATGGGATCCCCCAAGAAGTTCACGAACCGTTCTGCGTACGAGTATTTAGTTATTTTACTCAATGATTTTTCCAAATCACTAAATATTCCTTGGTGCTTCCACTTAACAATGTGGCCGTGGCAGCCTAATGGTTAAGGCAGCGGATTCACAACCGGCGGTTTCCATTGAGTCGGGGCCTCGAGCCTTGATGCCACTAAAGACCCACAGTGTAGCCGGAGCTGATGCAAGTTAAATCTATCGGGGCCTAAAGTCCTCCTATTGGTGTGGTGTAGAAGTTAGGAGGGGCACCAGCTCAGGAGTCATCCTCATCACTTGACCGAAGTTCAAAATTATGAGGTCAGTCGCCAATAGCCCTCGTGTTGCTTCTCATTGCGACGTTAATAAACTAAACCATAACAATTCTCTGTCATAACTCCTTTGGTGGGAATACATTTGTACTTTCCACTTAAAACAGTCTTCGTCAACTCCTCGAAAATTCTAGAAAGCACTATTTCTGTCCGGAAAACTGGTGTTGTTGAAGAAAGCCATGAGGTCCGCAACAGTGTGGAGGTTGGCGTCGGTATATTGTCAAGAACCACGCTCATTTTAGGAGGAAAAATGTTTATTTACGTATGAAAAATTAAAGAAAAAGACGGACACACATTTCTGCATGCTTACACCTCGAGATCTAACCATCTAATCTAAATTGAAGGTGGCGCTGCAGTAGTGCACTGGGACAGTTCCCACAATCGGCCATCCGATAATATCACCTGACCTCAGGTGAGCCAGTAAAAGTATAATTAAAACAATGATATATATATATGCATACAATATTAACACAATTAAAATTAAGAACATACTCACTTAAAAGTTGATTAATCTATGGTTGAATATTAACAATTAGGAAAATTCAAAAAATTTAAGCTACTTCACAATATCTGAAAAATTGAAAAGAAAAATTAATACACTAGAAAAACACAAAATAATGAAAAAATTGAAATTCACTCTAAAATATAAAATAGATAATAAGGAAAAAAAATGTCTTTTCAAAGTTCGAATGAAAATGTCATTTCATTAGTTCATCAGGTAATAGCAAAGCATCGTTAGTCCAATGCTTGAGATATTCAACACAAGTACTAGTTTTTCTGGACCTTCAAAAAAGCCACACTTTTGAACATCGTAAGTGTCGTTCGGTTTGATTTTCGTTATCTTGTATGGACCTAAATATTTGGGTTTCAGTTTGAGTCCTGGTCCAATTTGAGTACGTTTGATGGCGACAAGATCATGAAGCTTGAAAATAGTTGCTGGTTTTCGCCGGAGGTTGTAATTTCTTCTATTTTCATCTTGAACTTTCAGGATTTGTTGTTTAACTTTTTTCCTTAACTCGTCACGGTTGTTGACAAAATTAGCTTGGATTTCTTCATTAAGTAAATTTGTGATATTGAGATCTTCTGGCGTCTTCATTTTAGTACCAAAAAACAATTCGAAGGGAGTTGTTTGAATGCTTCGTTGAAATGTTGAATTTATAACTCTTTGGACTTCTTTGACGTGCCTAAACCATTTTTCTGGATTGTCTATGGAAAGTTTGGATATGACTGTTTCGATTGTAGAATTTAAACGTTCTACTTGTCCATTTGCTCTAGGTAATCCGGTGGTGATTGGGAAATGTTTGATTTTTTCGGTACTGCAATAATCTTGAAACTGTTTAGAAGTGAATGCGGTACCACGATCAGAAATAATTCGAGATGGATTGCCTAATATGAATTTTTGATTTTCTAATTTTGCAATAATTTCTACAGCATCTGTTGACTTCGTTGGGTAAGGCCATACGAATTTTGTGAAGGAGTCAATGACGGCAAAAATATGTTTATAATTCTTGTTTGTAGTAGGGAATGGGCCTAAATGGTCAACATGATAAGTGTGTAGAGGAATGGCGTCTTTTTTGAAAGGATGTAGTAGACCATCTTGTTTGCCACGTTTGCGATTAACCAAAATACATGGAATACAATTTTGAATGATACAGTATATTTTTTCTTTAACTTTAGGGATATAGAATTGGTGCTTGAGTGCTTCTTCTGTTCTTTTAGAAGCATAGTGTCCACGCTCGTGAACGCTGCGTAATAATGTTATTCTGCATATTTTGAGGGACAACGAATAGTTCTTCACCACCTACAAATTTGTAGAGTATATCGGATTTTAGAAGATAATCCTTGAAAGGTTTAATTTTTAAAAGTTCTGTAATAGTTTGGATTTCAGAGTCTTGTTCTTGAGCCGTTTTGATTTTTGCAAGGAGACTGTCTTGTACGATCATAACTGGGTATTTACTTAGAGCGTCTACATGATTCATTTTGGAATCAGAGCGATGTTATATTTCGTAATCAAAATCTTGTAGTTGCAGTGCCCATCCCGCTATTCGAGAACACAAATCTTTTTTTTTAGAGTCATTGCGAACGCGTTGCAGTCAGTAACTATTTTGAAATGTTTGCCCAGTAAGTAAACTCTAAACTTTTTTAATGCTTGGACAATAGCTAAAACTTCAAGTTCATAACTGCTATATTTTGTTTCGGCGTCTGTCATTTTCTTACTCATAAAATATATTGGGTGGAGCACATTACCTGTCATTGATTTTTGGAATAAAATACATCCATAACCATGAATACTAGCATCACAATGAATTTCGGTATCAGCGTTCTGATTGTAAATGTTTAGAACAGGTGGAGAAGATAAACATTGTTTGAGACACTTGAATGCTTGTATTTCTCTATCAGCAAATTTAAATTTACAATTTTTCTTCAGAAGTTCTGTTAGAGGATGTGCAATGATGGAGAAATTTAAAATGAATTTCCGAAAATATCCAGCAAGACCAAGAAAAGATTGTAAGTCTTTTTGGCATTTCGGTTCAGGGAAATTAATAACAGCCTTGACTTTTTGTGGTGACGGGTACAATTTACCATTTTTGATAACATGACCGAGAAATTCTATTTGTTTACTTAAGAATTTGCATTTTTGAAAATTTATGTCTAAGCCGTAAGAGGAAGCGATTGAAAACACTGTTGCAAGTCTTTCGAGACCTTCTTCTGTATTCTTAGATTTTATAATGACATCGTCCATGTAAATTAAAACATGACCTTTAATAATCAAATCCTTAAATATTGTGTTTATGTACCGCTGAAACACTGTTGATGATGTACAAAGACCGAAAGGAGCACGTAGAAACTGAAATTGTCCATTATGTGTCATAAATGATGTATATCATCGGCTATTTGGTTATATTCCTAAATGAAAAAAGGCGTTACGTAGATCAATTGTACTGAACGTATTTGCATCTTGAAGGTTATCAAGCAGATCATCTACTAATGGTAAGGGATAATTATCTTTTACAATGTTTTTATTAAGTTTTCTATAATCGATACAAACTCTCGGGGATCTGTCTTTTTTCCTGACAACAACTACTTCCCTAGAAAAATCAGAAGAGCATGGCTCAACAATATCTTCAGCCAACCATTTCATCACTTGGTCGTCTACAATTTTTCTTTCAACAAAAGGTAATCGTCGTGGTTTAAGTGTTATTGGTGTTTCATTCTTTAAATTAATAGACAACAGAATATCAGTAGCTTCAGTCTTATTCGGCTTATAGCTTGAAACAAAATTATGAAGAATGTTTCGTTGAATTTTTGTGACATCTGATCCGAATTCAAGTTCTAATTTATCATTTGTTGAGATGTTAGAGATCGAAAATTGTTCGGCATTTTCCGTTTCAGTGTTCGAAATTTTTGTTAATCTAACACCGTCTATGTTGATTTATATTTCGGCCTGTGCTAAAATATCCATGCCAATAATAGTATCTGACGTCATAGTGTCATTATTGACAACACAAAAGTTGGTGATAAATTTCTGATTATCTATTGTAAGTTCTTGTATACAGCTACCAATTGGTGTAATGTGTCCATTACCAAAAGCTGTAAGTGATCCATGAAAAGTAGTTAAAGGTGGTGAACCGATTTTTTTATATGTATTATAATTGTTACGTTATAATTGTTTTATAATACGTTATAATTGTTTTCTGACTACCAGTATCTACTAATGCAGTAAATGAATTATTATTAATAGTAACAGTTTTATATATCAAAGGAGGAGAATTATTTACTGTTGACACAGCATTATCAGTTCGATTTGGAATAAGTTTATTGGTACACTTTGTAGAAATATGACCAAAACTTTTACAAACACTACATTTTAAACCTTTATGTTTGTTGGGACAGAAACGAGAAATATGACCAAACATATTACAATTAAAACAAGTTTTGGGTTTATTATGTGCATTATCATTTTGGATTTCAGACCTATGGAAATTATGTTTTGAGTTCATGCCGCGTCCTTGACTGAACTGAGAATTTGTTCTTGGAAAGGGTCTTTTGTTTTTATCACTGATTATTTTTTCATAAATACGAAGTTTCTCTTTAAATTCTGGAATAGATTTAGCACCGTATAAAATAGCTTTATTTGATGGGTAATCATGTATACCGTTTATACAGTATTCAAATAATGAAGATTCATCAATAATTTCACTGGAAGTACTTGCGAGTTCTCGAATTGCAATAAAATATTCGAAAAGGGATTCGTTTGGACGTAATTTACGTCTACTTAACTGTCTATGAATCTCAGCAGAATTTAACTGATGGCGGAATTCTTCCAATAAAGCATTTTTAAACGAAAGCCATGTAGTAAAATTACGTTGCGTGTATAAAAAACTCTTTGCCTGACCTTCAATCAAAGTTTTAGCGAATATTATTTTTTGCTGTTCATTCAACGATGGGAAAAAAAAGAAAGGGTTCCTCACAGTCTTGAATAAAACACTTTATATCATATGTATCAGAACCAGTAAACTTTCGATGTGAATTTCCGAGATCTTTCAAAACAAAATAAAGGGAAGGGTCGAAAGTATTAGCAGACATGTTATGATTCAAAGCCGGAGACATTTCAGAAGGGGGAAAGAATGAAGTAGGGTTTTTTTCTGTTTCGTCATCAGAAAATTCAGAGTCACTGTTTAACGATTTACAGTTTAAAGCTTTCAATTCATTTAGATTCGATAAAGATTGAAAGAGTCAAGAGTTCTTTCTTTTACTACCGTTAGTATCCAGACCTAACATTTAATACACAAACCAAAGCATTTATAGAAAGAATCGAATGTGTTATGATCTTCAACATTGGAAATCATTGGGAAATGAAGAAAAACTTCTCAATTTTCTTGAATTACGATCAAATACATCGTTAAATAATATACTGTTTAACAGCAATTTTATAATGTTTCTCTTTTAAGAAAATTTGACACAATAGAATATCATTAGAAATTTGGTATCTTTTATAAAGTTCAAGTAGCACAGTCACTGAATAACTATTTTCACATAGAATTGAAAGGTAAAGAGAGGAGGTACCCCTCTTTTCAGCAGTGAGTATATCCAACAATGGTATATCAATTTGGGAACACAAAGCAAATCGTCTATTATTTCTCTTAACTTTGTTTTCTTAATTCTACAGCAAATCAACGGAATGGTGGCACAACAGAACAAAATGTATTTAGCAAGTGCCGTCGCTTCAAAATTTTCAATTTTCATGGCAAGTAAATTTTCGTAGCTTGGTAGTGATGTAAGTGCCATCTGCACTAAATAGACAAGTCTAAACTGAAATTACCGTCTGTACTCAGACAAACCGCCAACGTAGTCTGCACACTAGCGTCCATTTTGGGCGTCAGCAAATCGTTAGCCTGTTCTTTCTAATTTACGAGATTTCATTTTAAATTTAATTTAACTATAAACAGTGGTTCATTTACTTGAGCTCCCATTGAGAGGTTGGCGTCAACATATTATCCAAGAACCATAGGAGGAAAAATGTTTATTTACATATGAAAATTAAAGAAAAGACGGACACTTATTTCTGCTTACACCTCAGTCTGTATCTAATCTAAATTGAAGATGACGCTGCTGTAATGCAGCGGGACAATTCCCACAATAGTCATCCTCAAAGCAAACGGCTCTCTTCTCCAGGGCTTCTCTCCGACATTTCCCATGGCTGTCTGAGCGATGTTGCTCAATACAGGCAGGAAGCTGCCAAAAAAATTGGCATTCCACGAACATTTTCCTCGCATAAAAAATGTTTCGCTGTCTGTATCATCAAAATACATAAGTTCGAGAAATCCCGGCTGAATTGGCAGACGAAAGCTAATAAATTAGAAATTCCTTTGGTAACTTTTGTCTCAAAACCCTTTATAAGGACAGTATATGGGATGCTGAAGTCAATAGCTACCCATCTTTCTTCAAAAATAGTAACAGTCATCAATCCAATATAAGCATCTCCATTTTGTATCAGATCCGTAAAATCAACACACGATTCATTCTGTAAAGTGGTCCGAATTGACCACTGGCTTGTATCAGAATTTCGAGCTCGACATTACGTTTATCGTCCAGACACTGCGATATTTCCTCCTTCACTCCATCGAGAGCATTTGAATCAATGACTTTACAGATTTTCAATATGCCCGGAAGTTGGAATGTATCAATCTTTGTTTTACTCGGAAAATACATAGTTTTCAAGATGTTTTTCTTCCTTAAGTGTTGATTATTTGCAATGCAGTTGTCAAGAGATTAAGATATAAATTACTTAATTTGGCGCAACATGGTTCAAATATTATATAGATGATGAGCATTAAGCGTATGAGTGATCATGATTGCGGGCTCACAGCCGGTGTTGCTTTCGTCTTGTCTTGGGCTTGATTTCTGATACCCCTAAGACCTGAGGTCCGTTACCAATAGCCGTCATGTTCCTTCTTAGTGTGACGTTAATAAACAATCTCAATCACTTAGACATTTAAGTCAGAATTATTGGGAAAACATTGGAAGGCATTGGGTGTTGAGAGATATGTCATGTTTGTTTGTATCGTACAAGATTTCTATCTTAAGTCTGAGTATTTTAATTATTTTTATTTTTTGATATTTCTTTAAAAAGCTAAGCTTATTAGGAAACTTGATATCGATTTTTATCAGCATACAACTTTCACATTTTAAAATATACTTCCCTGATCCCTTGTTCATCATACTTAAAATTTATAGTTTAATTTTACATCAATTCTAAATGAGGAACTATTTGAGAAACATATGAAACAATATGTATTGAATACATTTATATAGTTATACATTTTAGGCATATTTTATAAAAGAATTAATACCAAAAACTATCATCGAAAGATTTTTACAAAGGAATTGTTCAAAGAAACTACGACGAAAAACTAAATTATCTGAGAAAATAAATATATTTGAATGAATTTATTTATATATATGTGGGTTTGTAGTAGAAACACCCGATCATAGAGAATTTTGTCTGCTACTGAAGGAGTCCACTCTTAGTAGAGTCGTGGTAGTCATCGGAACGAATGAACGCCCTTGTTGATGACTCTAGACGATTGATTTATTAAGATATTGTTTTAATGTTTTAAATGTTATTGTGAAATGTCTCGTCCAGTATGTTCAACTTTATGTTTCATGTGAAACATCAATATTAAATACCTGTGTACTTCAATTCAAAGTGTGATTTATTATTAGGTAATATCGGCGTCCACAAATCAGAGTGGGATTGGGGACATAATTAGATGTAAACGGATTAAATTAGAAATAGGGATTGAGGCGCATTATTGAATGTAAAGCACATTAGGACTCGATTAGGATATAGCAAAATCGTGGTATAGGACTCATGAATAAGTGTGAACATTGACTGAAAAAGTATGTGGATAACTGTGTACTGACCAAGGATAAATTCAAGACTTTGAGGTGAGTCAGATTTATTCTTATTTAGCAACATAGTTGATGATATTAATGTATTGGGCGATGCGTTGAAGAATCTCAACAAAGAAAATTAAAACTTTGCATAAGTTTATTTTTGATACTGATAGCACTAAAATACGGAAAGAATAAGAAATTTACTGGTTTCGAATTCACATTAAATGACTCTAATTTAAGTCTAAATTAAACTATTAATGATACTTTTCATTGATTACCATTTGTGATATTCTGAATATTGCATTTCAAAGGAACAAAACCAGAAATAAGCAAGAAAATATTAGTTCACAAATGATGTTATCCTTTATCAATATTCAATTCAGATCAATCAGAAAGCGAAACGGGAGTAGAAACAAAATAAAACCCGTCAGTGCAAAGCCAGAACATTAATGGAGTCAGCAATTCATTCAGAGCGTTGTTATGACTATGGCACCACACGAAATGAAACATCTCTGTAAACTTTCAGACATTGAAAGTGTTACTTCCTCTTTAATGGTGATAAACGAAAACATTTCAGTTTAGTTGCAGAGCGGTTGAGAGCTGCAGTATTTTAATTTATCTGACCTACAAAGTTTAGTACAGCTAAACGTCAGCAGGTAGTATTACCTTGTTGTGAAGCAGGTGAATATTACGTCATACCAATTAAAACGTGTGTTGATAGATGAATTCGAGTCACTACTAATTCAGCCCAATTGCATGGGAAATATGATAGGCGTAAAATAGAAGAAACTGAATCTATACAAGAATATTATTTTATAATGAGAAAGAGTTGGGTAATCGAGGAGAATTAGAAGATACCGCTTTAATGCAATATATTATGTGATTAACGATGAAATGAAAATAAATTAGTTTTGTATGGTTGCAAAGATTTGCGTAATTTCTTGAAAACTGAAGATTTAAAGGGTTATAAAAAGTAGTTTTATAGGAGAAAAAGTAAATAATTTTAGCAAAGTAAAACTAAACCCAGATAATTTGTGAATCGCATAAACGATCAATTAATTATGATCAAATTTAAATTTGTTTTAATTGGTGGCCAAAAAGGACATTTATCTAAATTTTATTTCACATAAGAATAAAGGTTTAAAATGTTTCAGATATCAAAACTTTGGAATAAGGCGTCTGAATATTTCAGAATTAAATTTGTTGGAAACTAAACCCAACGATAGCGTAGAATCTCTCAATAATACAGAAACAAACATATCTGTTTTAAAATGCATTTCAGTAATTTAAATATTAACTCATTATTAGATACTGGAAGTCAAGCTACGTTGTTCTAAGAATATATTTGAAAAGTTAAATATTTGTGAACTGATCAGTGTAATTCAATTTTATCAGGATTAGGAGATTGTAAAATAAAGCCATAGAACATATTTAAGGAGAATAGGAATAGATATTTAAAGTATTCATATATGTGTCGTAGAGAATGTGCTATACCATAATGCTGTTATAGGACTTGATGTAATTTTGCAAGGTGAAGTTCTAATAGTAATGGATTTCACAATAAAAATAAGTCTCTGTGTGAAGAAAACAATATTATATCGGTTTTGCCAGTTAATGTTGGTGGCAATTAAGAGAAAATATAGGCAATAATATTTCAAAATCCATTAAAGATGAGGAGGTACGTCAATCTGTTAAATTATCAACCGAAGATTAAATCTAACATAGAATTAAATTTAACTAAAATAATGAACCAATATCAACGACCGCGACATTTACATTTCAGAAAATAAGATTGTTGTTCAAATAGTAAAGGGTTAAAACAGGGAGTTATAGAAGCTTGTTCTTCAATGAATATCAAACAGACTGAAAATCAAAAGCCAAGCCAATTTAAAGCTAATTTTGGAAACAAGTAACAATCTACGAAAGATGTCAAAAACAAAGATTGAAAGACCAGCAGCTAGTGGCCAGTACCAATATTGTTCCAGTAAACAGAAGAAAAGAAGAAGAAGGAAGGAAGAAAAGGCTCCATCCAATTCCTTAAAGATGATATACCTTTACATAAGTATCGTACAGATCACCTAGGACCATTAGAAAGTTCTACAAAATATAAATCATCATCGGATTACAACTAGTGCAAGAATTTATAAGAAGATGGTGCGTAACTTAAATATTAATTATACTTCATTTGCATGTATACCAATTGACTTTTTACCGATTGTATTCTTTTCCCAAACACGACTGGATTTATCTATGTGTTTTGAAGACGTTGAAAATAAAATGAAAATATGAACAATGGTAAAATCATTAATAAATACCTATGGTGATAATTTCAAGATGGGCAGTGTTCTAGTCATCAATCATCTAGATGACCAATATGGGATAAATATGACTGTTCTCAACTTATTACTACCACTAGGCCTCTCCTAATTCCTTTAAATTTAGATGATATCTTTGTACAAATCAATTCATCCTACTTTCAGAACTCAGTGACATGAAATGTTTTCCAATGTCTGCTGGAAATGTTGTTCTGCTACTTTGGAATCTCTGGCAGGTCAGGCTGTTAAATCCATCAGTTGAAATAAGTGCTCTGTGACAGCTCAGTGTCAGCTATTTAGACATCCATCCTTTAAATATTTTCAAATGTGGCAATAAAATATCCTATCTAATAAACCAGCTAAGCACTTATTCATGAGCAATCAATAGCCAAATGCCTTGTGCTTCCAATTCCAAGTGTGATTTGTTGGGTAGTAATGTTGTCCCATGTATGTATGTATTTATATGTATATATGTAGCAAGTATGTATATAATATATATATAATATAATATATAATACATAATATATGAGGATGATACATATAATATATATATTGGAATGATCGTCAATTAGAAAGATCCCCGGCCTTGACAATAAGATAGTACGTAGAATTCAAATCCATATGTTTTTAGTTAGCCCTAACCAAAAGATGCATGTATAAATTTGACAGCTATCGATCATTAGTTTGCTGAACATAGCATTGTGAGCTAACTTTGTTATTGTGAAAAATGGATAAAAGGAATTCGCAGTGTTGATAAAATATGTGCTTTATGAAATAAGTTGAGAAAACTGCTTGATGCAGTTTCCGGACACTACAGGAAATCATCCATAGGATTGCGAACTAGGATTTAACATGGGAAATGAGCACCGATAAAGAGGTTGTTACCTGACGAAAACATTAAAAACCACAAAATGAATTTGAATGACTGTCAATTGAATTGATGAATAGAGCCGATATAAAGATATCAGAACGTGTTACATCATATCTCACGAATATTTTGGTGAGAAAGCTCTGTGTACAAAGTGGGTGCTACGCGAGGCTCACCTTTGACCCAGAACAACGATCGAGTTGATGATCTGGAGCAGTGTCTGAGATGATCAAAGCGTACAAACGAGTTTTGCGTCGATATGTGACAATGGATGAAACATGGCTCCATCATTTCTTCGAAGTCCGAACGAACGAGGTCGATCATATGCACACGATGAACACAACTCAAAGCGTGGGAAACACAACAAGCTCATTGCGTAAGGTTATATGCGTCTGTATTTTGGATGCCATGGAATATTTCACTTGACTACCTTGAAAAAAAAGGAAGACCATCGAGCAGCGACTATTGATCACGTGTAGGACCGTTTGAAGGGGGCAGAATGCGAAAACCGGCCGCATTTAAAAAAGAAAAGTTCTCTTCACAAGACAAGTACCACATGTCACAAGTCACATGAAAACGATGGCTGAAAATCCATGAATTAGCTCAGTCTCCTCCCATCCGTGACTCCAGATCTGGCCCCCATGCGCATTTCCTTGCTCTCAGATCTCGCAAAATGCTCGCTGGGAAGAAATTTTCGCCTGATGATATGAGGTGATCGCCGAAACTGAGGCCTATTTTAAAGGAAAGGACAAATCGTACTAAAATGGTATCGAAAAGTTGAGGTCGCTAGTACAGTATCATCCTTAGAAGGAATTATGGCTTGAATAAAAATAATTTCTGACCAAAATATGTGTTTACTATAGTGGTAGGCCAGGGGATTTTCAATTATGTGTTATATATATATAGAGAGAGAGAGAGAGAGACATTGGGGTGATGGGATTGTACATCCCGAATCTACGATGGTTTACTCTTATGCAAAGGGCTGGTTGTCTAGGGGGTTAATTCCATTACCGGATTCTATTTTGTTTCTGTAGAAATTCAATGACGATGCTTGCAGTAGTTTTATTTAAATTTATTAAATGGAGAGATGGAGAATGAAAATATATACACCATGAGACGACGAATTGACCAGTTCATCGGAGCAAAATAGATGGCTGCCTCATTCCACCCATATCAGCGAAGGGCACTGGAATGCGCTCTGGCGTACGGAGTTTACTTCCGACGCGGGTAATGCGAAGAAGAGAAAAGGTAAATGGAAGAAAGAGGAAAAGAGAGCGAGAACAAAAGGTCGCTCAATTTTGTTCTAGAATAAATAGCGCTGCATGAGCTATCACATGACACTGATTCGGGGTACCATCTATCTGAGGAACTAGTTTTACAGTACATTGAAAAATAAAATTAATTCTTTAATAATTAGCTGGAAAATTCTTTCACTTTTCCTCTTTTTCGAATTTGGAATGTAATTGCCTATCAATCAGGAAGGAAGGAAATCTATGTCATTTAATATGCCCGCATTTTTCAGGGTAATTTTTTTTTCTATCATAATACATTCTATTGATTAAATGAACTTTAAAAAACTGTAATACTTCTTTAAAGAGCTAGAAATAGATATACTCTTAATTGTTTCTCTTTCTTTATCATTAAAATTATAGCAGCATTTAAAAAGAAAGTTTTGGGATGAAATTTTTTAAATTAATTTAATTACTTTCTTGAATTAAATGTATTAAATATAATACATAAAATAGAAAATTAAAACTTAAGAATTTCTTATAAAGTACTTCATTCAATAAAATTTTGCAATCGTATGATTATGGCGGAGAGTTCGTGGCCAGCATCGATTCAGTCGAAAAGTAGTTTTCGAGACCCGATTCAACTAAAATGTGTAGTAGTGTGTTTTGTTCTTGATGCGGTTCGAAAGTTTGGATAGAGGGGACTACTAAAGAACCTCTGTGTAGTGGGGCTGATACACGTTAAATCTGTCGAAGCTTCAAGTCCTCATCAAGGTATAGGGTGGAAACTTGGAGAGGGGTGTGGAAGCCCAGTTGTCATCCTCATCACTTGGCCAAGATACAAAATTACGAGGTCCGTCTCCAATATCCCTCGTGTTACTACAAAGTGCTACGTTGATAAACTTATACATTCTATATATTTTAAAAGGAAATTTCCAAAACCTTTAGATTTTAAAATGTAAGATTTGCACAAAAATAAAATAGGATGAAAGACATTTTAAAATTATAAAGCGAATAATGATTGGGGCAGTTTCATCGCTCTACAGAAAAATGGCTAGTAGTTCCATCCTAATTTGAGATAAATCATGTAAAAAGTAATACAAAATTGTATACATAGCGGATTATTAAAAAAAAATTAAGAAGAATACAATTGTAATGGGAAATTATAATGGACATTGGGTACCATTATAATGGATAATTAGTCCATTATAATGGACATTGGGTTTTAGTAATGAAAAACATATGTTATTGATTAAATATACAACATTTCACTATTCACACATTTAAAATTGTATGATAGTAAAGAGACCAATTTTTTTTACAAAGAAAAGAAGGACGAAAAAATTTATGAAAAAAGTGCAGCGTAAATAAATAAAACATTTTATTAATTCAAAGAAAAATATTGTAATTATGCTTACATTCTTTTTAATTATTAAATTAAATGAGTATTTTTATTAAATGAATATTTTTGTCAAGATAGCCTTTTTTAACTATATTTTGGAAATTTCAGAGCAAGAAATATCCTTCATATTGAATTTTGCGGTTAGTGTTAAAGCTAGGATATCAACATTCAATCTTGATTTCTCACTTGTCAAAAAATCCTTATTAATTAAAAAAAAAAAACTCTTTCAACTGCTGCATTAGTTCCAGAGAAGCCCAACGTAAATTCAACAAGAATAACTAAATTTTCATAAGGAATGTGTTTATTTTTGAAATACGTTTGTCTAAACTTAAAAAATATGAATGGAGAGGAAGGGGACAAAACCTACAAAAGAAGAAATGTCCTTTTAATATCAGTTATTAAAAGGAGGATGATTACCTCCCTAAAGGAGGAGGATCGATCACCTTAATAATAGTTATTTTTAATTAAAAAAAATTAAAGGCATAGTAAAACTAAATTCAAACTGCTGACATACCTTCAATTTTTGCTTTTTTCCTGTCCGCCATTTTCAAATGCTTCTGAAACAAGGAACCCACCAAATAATTTCAATTTTTGCTGATTAGATACAGCACCGGACTATCCAAATTAAGGGTTGCCTGATTTTAGGATATAAAACTGCAAATTCTTTCCCAGCGTGTAAAATAAAAATGTCCAATGGAATGGACGTTGGATCTCAAGAGGATAGTATGGAATCTAAATAATTTTTAAGATATGTAGAATCATGCCAAGGTTTTTTTATGGAATGATTCAAAGTTCAAAATATTTTTAAGAGAAACTTAAATACATGCAGGCAATGGAATTTTTTTTATTTTGCTCAATTCAGAACAAATAACTTGCTCTATTCGCTCGCAACTATTTTCTGGATAAGATATTTTTATCGAAAATGCATGCATCGCATGCAGTAAGAAGTATTTAGCATAAATGCATCAATTTTCGCTAGCCCTAAAATTACTGGGTATTACAGATACGGATATTTATACCGTAAGAGTTTCGACTGTAAATTTAGATTATATATATAGAATGGAAATAAATGCGCATCGTTTATTGTGACTTTTAAGTATATATATTTCTAAAACTGCATATCTGTGACATTTTTAGCATTTAATTATATTTTTTTAGTTTTTTATTTCATTTAATTTTGCTTAATGGTTTTTACTAGTTGTTTCTTAATTTTTTTATTGGCAACACATTAATTATTTTTTTTCTCTCTCTGTATATATATATATATATATAAGTGTGTGTGTATGTATTGGTGGGGAAATATTTGTTGGTTAATGCTGATTTTTTTTGTTACTATACAGGTTTTATTTAATTACTTTTAAGTATACTTTTTATTTTATAACTATATCCTTCAATATGCTTCTTTTTTATTTTCTTTTAATATTATTGCTAGTTCTAAACTTTGTATAATTTAGTTTTTGCAATAATAAATTTTCTAATAAATGACAATGCATTTTATTTGTACAGTATATTATTTGCTTTCAATAACTTTAAATTCTTTGTAGATTATTGTTAAAAATTTAGTTCTTTGGAAATTGTCTAAGTAAATTTTGAATCGTTTTAACTGTCATCGTTTTAATATTGGATTATTCTTTCTTTTTACGTTTTGTATCATATATGAGTATTCTTTTTCTTTATATATTTTTTTGGCTTCCTTGATTCTGTCATGTGCTTCTTGAATTATTTGATGGTGGCTCCATTTTTTCTGTAATATTTTCCAGTCTGTAAGACGAGTTTAAAAAATGTAATTCTATCATAAACCAGGGTCAGAATTTATAAATGTTATAATTCATTTTCTTTTTCTTTATTTATCCCATTTGCTTACAATTTTTTTTCGGGCTTAGTTTTGTACTGTGTTTTGCATATTTTGTGGTTTACCCATTTCTTTTTTTTGTCCCTTGTTACCATTCAGTTAGATTCGCTTTCTTATCAGTTTGGCAAAACAATTTTCTATTTTTTCTTTTTATGAAACCTTTGTTTATTTTTCTTCTATTATCTGAAAAGCCTATATTTAGATAGCTTTGTAATTTTAATGAATGTTAATTTCGTTTATAATTCTTAAATATATTTTCAACTATTTTATGATTTATATGAAATATTATTCTTAACACACACACACACACAAATAAACATACATACATATACATACAAACAAACAGTTAATGAAATAGGAATACGTTGATCAATACCATTTTAATATCAATTTTAGAAAGAAAATTTAAAGATATTCATGTAGGATAAGAATATAAAATGTTGTTTTTAATTATTTACATTTCTTAATTTTATATTTAATAAAAGCATTAAGATAATAAAAATGGGAAGAAGAATATTTCAAAAAAGCTAATAATTTCTTAATTTGATTGGGAAAATACACTCATGTCTATAAATTAAGGGTAATTCAGGATCAGGCGGAATTCGAACTCTAAAGTAAAAATTGCACATTTAGAGTTATCGTACATATCTTCAAGAATAATATGCAAATTTTAGGAAGCCATCATATATGGCCGATAGAACGTCACAATGAGGAGAGTGTAAGTGAGGTGTATATAAGGAATAGTAGCAAAGAAGTATATAAAATTGTTCTCAAGAATTCTGTAAGTCGCTCAGTGTCACGACCGAATAGTTATGACACAGATGATGCATGTGGATGATTTTTTACGTGGTGAAATTATCGGCCACCTAAAATGTGGGCGTACTCAGATATAAATATCTGTGAACTGGGAATCGCCAAAGTGTCATCTCTATGCTTTGGCAACGATTCTAAAATGATAGAAATGTCTGTAGATCTTACTGTACAAGTCGACCCCGAGTTACAACGCCGTTTGACGACCTTTATTTGGCAGTAACTGCAAAAAGAAGTAGAACGGAGTACAGCCTTAGACCTTTCTCGTCAGCTATCTTCAGCCCCAGGTATGACAGTTTCAAGATAAACCGTGTACAGACATTTGAGACATATTGGTTTAGATGCTCGTAGGCCTGTCAGAGGTAATCCATTCACGGCAACTCACTGTCGCCAACGGTTAGCCTTAAGGAGAGAACATGAAATGTGGACGTCATCACAGTGGGCTTGTGTGATATTTTCCGATGAGTCCAGGTTTAACTTACAGTCCGATTCACGTTGGACTTTCGTATGGAGAACGCCAGGTATCTGCTACCGCTAAGACAACATCACTGAACGAGACCGTTACGGTGGTGCAGGATTACTCGCTTATGTCGGAATTATGCTGGGCTCCAGAACAGATCTACATGTTGAAATAGGAACCACGACTGGACATATTTATCAGGACATCAACAGGTACTTTATTTAGGGATAAAATGGGTGCAGAATTTGTGTTTATGGATGACAACGCCCATCCTCACCGTGAAAACATTGTAAACGCAAGCCTTCAATCTGAGGATATCACCCATATGGAATGGCTAGCATTCTCACCTAACTTGAATCCGATAAAACATGTGAGACATGTTTGGCCAACGAGTACAACCAACTGTACATAAGTTCCGGAACTTCGGAGAGCATTTCTTGCTGAGAGGAGTAATCTTCTCCAAATTCAGCTCGAAAGTTCTGATACTCAGCATGCCTAGGCGTTGTACGGATTCTACTTCATCAGCTGAGAGACATACAAAGTATTAACCATCATATGAACTATGTAATGGTAAGTTTTTGTAAGGGAGATATTTTTTGTAATTACTCCAGGGAGCAAAATTCGCAGATTTTTTGAAGGGTATCATATATACACCATCTTTATTGTTCTTTATCTATTATTTAATAAATAGGCTTTATGGAAAAGTCACGTTTGTTTTATTTCTGAAACTTTATTTGCTAGAGCTATTTAATTATTAAAAAATAAATATTTAAAGAAATCATTAAAAAGTCAAAATAATATTTATGTAAATCAGGTAAACTTTTTTTTTATAAATAATTAAACAATATAAAATTTAAAACCTAAAAACCCAAAAATAAAAAAAAAAGTCTATGAAAGAACCAGAAAATTTATAAGAGGAAGCCAAGTGAAAGAACAGCAAAAATTTTGAATAATGGAAATAATATAATTAATACTGTCTCATACTTTGGAATTGAATAATGTGTGCATAAAGCGGTAATTACAGATCAAACCATCACACTTCAGTGAATAAAAAAAATGGTAACAAACTAGCTAAATTAAGAAAATCAACACAAAAAAAAGAAGAAAGTAAAAATAATAATTATCTTCAATTTAACTGAATACAACAAATTACACATAACAAAGCATCAAAAATATACTATTGGTGATTAAAATTACAGCACTAGGAAGAAATCATCTGAAGAATATCAGAATCATATAAAAAGAAGAATAGGTTAGGATATGCAAATAATTAGTATTTCAGTGCCTTTAGAAGGACGCTGGAGGGAGAAATGACATCTGAAGCACTGCATAAAAGAGACGTTATGTAGTTGATTTTTCATTCGGAAAGCGCCTTGTAAGGTCGGAGTTCGATCAGAATATCGTGTTATTCCTCGAATAATAAGAAGAAATGCTGACCAGCAATTGTCAGAACTCGATAGAGACAGGATCGTTGCCTATCGAGAGTGGAGATTATATTTCAGTGATACTGCCCTTCGCATTGGTCGAAATTCAATCACTGTCATGCAAAAATGGAATCAATGGGTTACTGAAGGTCATACAGAGCGGCAGGCAGGATCTCCACACCCTCCCTCGACTAAAACACCAGAGGGCAGATATGCTGTGAAGTCGTCGGAAAATGGGCATCGTATCACCCAATATCCGCGCGAAGACATTTACAGCAACGTGGACTGTCAGCACGGCGACCATTACTTCAGCTTCCCTTGACAAAGCAGCACAAAGAGAGATGGTGATTCTGGTAAGCCGAACGACAAAGCTGGATACAAGAGTGGCATAATGTCATCTTTTCAGACGAATCCCGGTTCTGCGTGCAGTATTCTGAAGGCAGTATTCGTGTCTGGAGGGTCGGAGGAGACCGCTCGTCGCCTTCTTGTAATCGCTATGGGCATAGGGGCCATGCACCTGGTGTGTTGGTTTGAGCAGCCATTGGGTAAGCGACACACACATCTCTAATTCGGTTCGAAGGTAATTGGAACGCAGATGAGTATATTTCAGACATTTTGCATCCCGTGTTTGTGCCCCATCTACCAGGCTTTCCAAACGCCATCTTCCAACAAGATAATGCAAGTCCACATGTTGAACGTCGCATTCTGATCTTTCTCGATAAATAGGGTATTCGATTGTTACCCTCGCCTGCACGGTCTCCAGATCTGTCACTCATGGAAAACATCTGACCATGGGCTGCTGATAGACTGGCCCGCCACTCCTCTCCGGCTAATGCGGTTGATGAAGTGTTGCATGGACTTGAAGTAGCAAGAAACGAGTTACCAATTCCTTTCATTAAACCCGGATCGACTCCATGCCTAACCGGGTAAGGGTCGTTTTGAGCTGCCAGGGAAGACAGCTGTTTTGATTAATTTCGCACTCCTGTAAACCTTCACACTGCTTGTAAATTTAATCATTTCGTCTTCATGTTAATAAATATCTTTTTTTGAATTTGGTACCCTACATGGTGTTGCAATTTTAATGGCTAACGGTGTATTATAAAATCAATTTCAAATTTAAGTAAATATGCAAATATTAACTGAATCAAAAATGAATGAAATAGTAAACCATATAAATCAAAATGTAACACAAAAATTTACCAATAACGCATCATCAGAAATAACGTTGAAACTTTTTTAAGATTGCAAAAAAAGATGCAGATAGAAATTAATTATCTAGTCAAAAATACTTTCAAAATAAAATAAAATAAGACAAGCATTAAGATTAACAAAATTTTTAAAAACGAATAAACACTACACAATTTTCAAACACATACTCTTGCCAATTCTACTCTATGAAAGAATTCACTGCCAATATATATGTAGTTCCCTATTTATCGAAATATCCCCCCCCCCCGACGGAAATTTTATTCAATGTAAGAAAAAAAAAAAAAACAGCAACCTTTATCAATGCTATTCTCATTCCTTTTGCAATAATTTGATTGGGCAAGGTTATCCTTAATTATTTTCGTTTCAAAACAATTTTAATTATAAAAGGAAAACAATACATAAAACTCCGGCTGACTCTAATGATTCTCCTTGATAACCACTCAGTTAGAATTATCTTAATATTTTAAATAATCAACTCTTATAGGGATGAAAACCATAGTGGGAATATAATCATGTGAGAGAAGTATAATGAAAAATATAGATATCATATTTCAAATTGAGTTAGTTTGTTAAGGGAATTTAAATTAAAAATTATATAATGATCCCCGAAAACATCACATGACACATTTCTCAACACCAAATACCTTTCAATGTTATCCCGATAATTCAACCTTTCATTCCTAAGCTCCTTTTCTATAAAGTATCTGAACCGTGATCCGTAGAATAGCGTAATATAGTTCTTGCTTTCTTGAGAACTGCATTGCAAATAATCACACAACAACCTGAAATGTCTTTATTTTCCCTGTAAAATTAAGATGGTAGCCCTCGAATTTAAAAGCATATTGATTTTAAAAAAAGTGAATAATCTTATCAGACCGTGGAAATGGTTCATGGGGCGGAATCGTTGGAATGGTACACAGAGGAGTAGCTGATATGGGAGTAATGGGCTTGATTCTTTCTGAAAGAACATTGAAAGCCGTTGACTTCAGCATTCCATATAGTGTCCACGAGTATATTTTTGTGACAAAGGAACTTTGGGAGATGACAAAAGTACCTGCGTTCTTCTACCCTTTCAGGAAGGATATCTGGATCTTATATGTTTTGATGATACTGAGCGTAACATTTCTCTTTCAGAAAATAATGTTCAGAAAAGCCACCTTCTAGGGCAGTTTTCTGTCGTTGATCGCAGCATCGCTTCGCAAGCCATGGAAAAATGTTAGAGTCAAGCCATGGAGAAGAGTGCTTTTTTGGGTTGTGGCTGATAATTGGGACCGTTATGCCTTTCTTCTATCAATTTTCTGTCCTTCTTGACCATGCCTTAAGAAGTCCCTAGACCTTTCGGAGTGCTGTCTGAGGCAGTTATAAGTGGAAGTACAAATGCCTTGCATCCAAAGGAATTGATGACAGAGATATACTACTTGAAAGTCCGACTGAATACTTGATGTAGTTAGGAGAAATCATTGAGAAAAGCAACCGGGAATATTCGTATGCCGAACAGTTTGCAGACCTTTTGGATGATCCAGTTGCAACAATTATATCGCCAAACGCAATGAAAATACTTCTAGGTTCACCACAGTACTTCAGTTTTAAAGAGTGTGAAGATTATTTAGGAGTTTGGCTCCTAACCAGTAATTTGAAAAAAGGATTCTGTATGAAGTGTGGATGACCCGTATAGACCGTGGCTGTTTGTACGAAAAATGGGTTAACGATCACGCCTTTCTTGGTAAATTGCAGATGAGGCTGAAAATGAAACATAATGAGCCAGAACTCCAACTTAACTAACAGAATCTGAAAATGACGTTATTTGCATTGTTCGTTGGAAACGCTTTGGCTTTCGTGACTTTCTCGGCCGAGTTATAGATATCAAATGTTTTGACATTTTTTACTCTTGAATTATTTTCGCAGAAAAATTGTATTGTTCCACCATAAGACAACATTGCTTTTTGCTTAAAATTACGATAATACAGATGTTTTGCTTCTAAAATAAGAACTGCATTGCTTTAAAATGATTCCAACAAAAACTGTTTTAGTGATGAGACTAAATTTTCCTCCATTTTTTCATATGGCTTCTAATATTAACGTTTTGTTTTGAAATTCTGATATATTTATGAATTAAACATTATTACACTATATATTTTCTAGAAACTCCTTGAGCATATTTTGAGGCAATTAGATTTATAACCCACTTGCAATCGCTTATAATACGCCATAACATTCAATAATTTAAGAAATAAACACTGAGCATTATTTATCAACCTAAAAAAACATTTCTGCTCCTTTAGACAAAGTAGACAGAACTATGGAAAATAGAGGTTCATAGAAACACTGAAAGACATCTGCTCAGAACTTAGTTTTATGATGTCAGTCTTCATCGGCAGTATTATCATTTTTCTTTCATTAAAACATTATTCCATCATTCCCATGCTCAAAGTACAATTTTTTATTTGATTCCATTAAGTTTCTTTATATTCTACAAAAAGAAACATACATCTGAAGAGGAATCAACAGGTATCATTAAAATATAATAAGGACAGATAAAACTTTCTCAGCTACTATGAAAAGGGGGTGTAATCCTCTAGTTTACAAATTGTAATTTCTATGTTCCATACAAGCATATTTTTAAAATCATTGTTGTTACTTTCGAGACAGACTGTATACACCACAAAGGAATGTAACCTATTCAAAATGTCCAACAGAAAAACATGAGTGGGTCTGACTTCCATCAGGAAAACAACACTAGAATAAGAAAAAAAATACAAAAATGAAATTATACTATTTATCGACATTCTTGTATATATTTTTCAACTCTCTGGTTTCAAAAATAGTGAAATGAAGGAAACACATTCCATCATGTTACGTAATTTCAGTAAATTATCTGTGAAACAAAAATGAAGATGAAATCGTGTTTCATAAATTTGTAAAAGAATGAGCTTCTTCTAGTGTAAAAGAGCTGCAATACATCATTTCAGAAATAAAATACATTTGCTTTAAAGTTTGCATGCCTGATTTTTCGAACATTTTATTTAAGGATGTATTACCCTCATATTGAAGGACACTCAGAACAAAAATTCTAGATACACTTTCTGAGCTAAAAATTATTTCTAAATATTAACATAAATTCCTGTAATTCTTATGAGAGCATTGGATTTTTGTATTGTTTTTTTTTAATTATTTTCCGGTACTTTTTTGTATATTAATCTACAAACGCACTTAATTAAATTAATATATGTCTAGTAATACTGGAAAAAATAAACCAAAAGTGTAAACTTTCTTCACATTGAAAGCATTTGTAAAAGATTTCACTAGTAAAATTTAAGACTTTAAGAAATTGTTCTATTTTTGTGCTGTGTATAATCGAGTTTAGAGATGAAAATAAATGCAATTAGAAATTTTAAAAGTGTAGAAAAAAGGAATAATTTGTTAATTTTATTTATTTTCTAAGAAGATAAAATAAATATGTTACTTAAATAAATGTTATAAATAATGCTTAATTTTGCAAAATTTGTTCGATATTAAGCAAAATTTTAAAAGTAGCTTCAAGTTTGTCGAGAAACGAGGTGAAATTAAACTAAACTTTAGAAATTTTTATTTATTTATTTTGAGAAATATCTAAAAGGACTAGCTGATACCCACCCGCTCCGCAGGGCAGACGATGCTGGACTTGACCACCACTGCAGCACATTCCTGGAAGCTCTTCTATCCATTTCAAAGCACGGAACCTCGAACAGGGTAAACGTTTTCCGATACTGACAATTTTATTAGTCAATATCTATTTTATATTTGAAACCAGACAATTTTTTGGAAGTCCATGGCGCTAATTTAACTTTTGATCTTTTTTCATTGTATTTAATTACAGCTGCCTGATTCACATGGGGGTTATTAGAAAAGTATTTTCTAACAGCTGCTCTATGTACTTCAGGATGGCTTTTAGTATATTTTGAAGCAGCTTCTGTATGTACTTCAGGATGACTTTGAGTATATTTTGTAGCAGCTTGTCTTACTTGTTTATAAGTAATTGTGAATTTGTGAATCTTTTTCTTTTTTTTAACCTTTAATTAGTTGAAGAGATATTACATCATTAATAATTGATTCACTTGAACTTGAAAAATCAATGTTAGATATTGATTGAGTCTTTGAAACTAACACAGACGCATTTTCTTGAGGCTGAAACATTAAAGATGACACATTTTATTCATTTTGTTTCACATTATCGTCACCAGGATTAACTTTACTTCTATTTGTTAATACAACTATTTCAATATGAACATCAAAATGACCACTATTACAGTTTCCCGTAAAACTTAATCTCTCCCCCCCCCCCCCGAATTGCTTCACCAACATAAGATATAAGACAGCCATTTGATACACTTCGAACTGATAGGGAAATAGCTCTGCCGCCACCATAATTTCGCAAATAGATCCATATGTGTTTGGTTTACACATTTCGGTAAAATATAAATCGTTAGTATTATAAGAGGCGACAGATAGCATTTGAGTGTAGCATTTAAACCAATCCCAGTTGTTAAACAAGTGAGAAACAATAATATTTCTCATTTTATACGCCATCGATATGTCACCGAACACCAGCAAAGACAGAGACGAAAATAAACATGCTCGTTGCCAAGAATTTTAAAAACTTTGAAAGGAGTAGGTATTCCATCTATCCAAATATATTCAGCATTCATTATTAAAAATTATATCTAAAAAGTAAATATGAAAAATCAATTCGTATTAACCTACAATGACATACTTTTCAAGTTAAAAAATATAACCAAAATTAATTTTTTTAAAATCAAATTATTTAAAAAATCAACAAAAAATATTAACAAAAAATTAAAGTATAGTAAAATTTTTTAGCAAAAAGTCACCCTTATTACGTTATTCTTTTTTGCAAAGGGATAACTCTATTACGCTAGTAGCATATCTGGAACTGCAATTGAATAAACTAGAATAGCTCTTAAAAATCATAGCATTAAAAATAATTCTGTATTCTGAAAACGATAAAATATACAGCCATTTTAAAAAATCAAAAACGTTTATTTCCTAGAAACCGAAAACTAAAAATTGCCAAAATACAGAAACAAAACTTTTAGGTAATATTTACATTAGGTTACAGTTAATGCGTACATCAAAATAAATATTTTGACAGCTACTTATTTTTTTTAACAATGACATGAATAACATACCGTTATTATTCATTTGTTAAAAGCCAACTTCAACGTCTTCGTAAGATTGCGTTTAGATTTACAAATGTAATTTATCAATCCTTATTAATAAATAAAATACTTTTTTCATAAATTTAAGACTTACGTCTAGGTTCCACAACAATAAAAAATTATCGTTTGCTCAGCAAAGCGGGCCGAAATCAGCTGGGGTTACCATAGTATAGCTTTTTAAAATTCACATTGCAAGGTCATTGAAATGCTTCGACTTGGCGGTAGAAGATATTTGGTGATAAATCTCTAAATGTAGGAATTTCGGGGCTCAACATTTACATTATATATGACAAACCTACAAAGAATCCTACTCAACGGATTGTCTTGCGTGTGCGCTAATCTGTAAGAAGTTGCCATTTTATTATTTTTTGAAATCCCGCTAAGTTTTGGAGCTAAACTACATTTTCACCAACCGTGGGATTCCAAATTTATTTATTTCTATCGCTAAATATGTACGTTTCCTATTTTCGACATGCACGAAATTTCGCATAAAGAGCCTCTTCGCCAAAATCTTGCCAATCCTCCATCAGCGCCTCAATATTAAATTATTTGATATTTTTCCATTTCGCACTCGCAAATCTCACCAAGTAAACTTAATTGGTGACAATACACAGTATACATATAAAAAAATATATTCCGTTTGGAGTCGGTCATATCACTTTTGGCGGTAAAGTCGCCAAAATTTTCATAACCAATGGATAAATGTAGATTAACAGATAAAAATTATATTTTGGATAAGACTACAGTAAAATCCGTTCTTAATGAGTGTCTACATTGCAAAATGAGTAACTGTGCAAAATTTCAAGTCAATCGGTTGAATAGTTTTAGAGATTTCGTGATGAGTCAGTCAGTGGTATTTCGCTTATATATATATATATATATATAGATTGAAGATCTTTTTAATGATTAATTAATAAGTAAACGTGTATCCCCCAATAAAATGTAAGTTAAAAGAATTTTTGAATCAATGACTTTAAGAGCCAGACAATAATTAAAAACTTTTACTACTTAATTGTTTCGTTAATTTTTTCTTCAGTACCTTCCATTGATATAATTATCTAATGTTGAATTTTTTTGCTGATATCAAGATAGAAAGAATAATGTAATGCGATAAACTAGATTGAAAAAACACAGTATGTAATATTTGTAATTGAATGTTATTTAAAATGCAATTCTTTTCAATATTTTAAGTGTCCCTCGCTTAAAGTTATAATTTCTTATGAAGATTATGCACCTAGTTTTAATTCTGAATCATTAGGCTATGAAAAATATGTACATAAAAGTACGATGTATGCTAAATATGTTTAGAGATCTGTGCGTTTCAAGAATTCCAATTTATTTTTTTTAATAATGTAGTATATATTGCCCTTTGCAAGTATTAACACTCATAACTAATGAGTTCGACCGAAACTTTAGGCAATGAACAATATGTACATACACTAGGCGATGAACAAAATGTTTGTTGTAAAATCCGCACTGACAAAATGCAAGAAAATTTATGAGAATTTATTTTTCTCAATAAGACGATTTGCGATTTTCTACCCAGAAAGCTAATTTGTTCCGTTTTAAGCAGAAGCTTCTTAAAAGTTCCTAAAAAATAAGAACAGGCGCTATAAAATCCTAATATTCAGCAAAAATAAATAAATTTAACGAATCAGAATGTAGTGGTATTTATAAATTCCTCGCAACTCTATGTAATTTTTGATTATTTTATTCACTGCCATACTTTAAAGGCACGAATTAGGTCATGCAGCAAAATATGAAAAACATTTTCTTTCTCTATCTAAATTATTTGTTTTCCAGCTGTATGTGATTGATAAAAAGTTTCAACTTCCAATACACATTCATAAGTAACAAATACGCCTTGTAGCGGGTTCATGGACATTAAATTTGGTCTAATCCCAAGTCCTTCCACCCACGAGGCTTTGAAGTTTGGAGAGGGAGGTGCCAGATACGGTGTCGTCCTCGTCAATTATCGAGTTTCAAAATGACGAGATCCGTCACCAATATTCCTCGTGTTGCTTCTGAGTGCAAAGTTTATAAATAATTGTACTTAAGTTACTCTCTCTATATTTTAAATAGCAAAACTATGTATTTAATAGACAAATGTTTGAACAGAATATTATTGAGTAGCGCAAATTAGAAAGCTGGTGATCTGAACGTTGTTGTTACAATTGTGACTATCATTACAAGTGCTGTTTGTTTCTACGTCTGTGTCGGTAATCTTTACAAATGCTGGTTTTTTTGTTGCTATTGTCCAAGCTCTACTACATATGTATCGTCTATTTCTGAAGATTCGTGAATAAAGCGTCATTTTTCGCTATCCTCTGTGTTGGGCGTATTTTTACTCATTATGCACCCAGATTTTTTGTGTTAAAGAAAAATCATATATATATATATGTGTGTATGTATACACTCTAATACACAATAATATATATATATATATATATATATATATATATATATATATGTGTGTGTGTGTGTGTAATGATTTAACTTTAATTTAATAATTTCTTTCAATAATAATTTAATTTATCTATTATCGGCCAGCTGAGCTCTATGTGACCTCTCGTTGTAATCAATTAATTGGAAATCAAGACCAACTGGACCCCTGAAAAGGCGGATATAGGGCTCCAAGACCTCTTCCCTATACCTCTCAAGAGTTGCAATGTCTTTTCCAAACACATTGGGGTGTGTGCGGCCATCCAAAAAAATGTCTGCCTAGACCATCAAGTCTCCACTGTCGTAATGGTCTATTTCTCGATATTGGAGGGAAGGTAGCGTGTCTCTGGTTCTCTCCATGTGAAACTACGGTAAGAATCATTGGTTAGGCTGAATCGGGACTCATCAGTGAAGAGAACGGTCGCCCTTTGATCTATGCTCCAATCTCTAATATCTCTGGACCATTTTTTAATGTTTGCACAACTGATTGGGACGCAAACAACCATCTCTTATGAAACCTTCTGGAAACAGTCATCCTTGAAACTCGGATTCTTGTAGCCGCATACAACTCACGAGACACATGAAGAAGCTGTAGTATCACTGTTACGCCTAGTTATAATGGATAAATGGCGATCTCCTCTGACCATCAGGGCTCTTGGACGACTTTGCCCAATCTTTCTCTTGATGGATCTAGTATCGGAATCTTTTTCCGTAAGTTGAACACGAAACTAGGCATTTAATAATACATGAAACGTGTGAAAAAAACTGCAATTAACAGTATAGACACTGAAATATAAGAGAACAAGGTGTTTAAAAGAAGAAAAACAAAGCATTTGCAGGATTTATTAGTGAAATGCAATATTTATTTCTCAACAAAATTAGAATAGTTTGAAGTGTCATAAAAATTAAAAATGAGTAATAAATCCATATAATTGGCATGAAAATTTGCAACGGGATAACAGAATCCCTAGTTTCCATCAAATATTTAGAATACTAAGGTATTCTACATATTTGATGTAAATAAATGGTGTAAATAATAATGTGTAAATAATGTTTACTTCTGAAATATATCAGAATTTCAAAATTAAATGATGATATTAGAAACAACAACAAAATAGACAGAAAACTAAAGCGCTATTTTTTGTGATATCTTAATACAATGCTTTTCAAATTGGAAAAAAAGTATTTTTTCGTATTACTCAAACACTATGCATAAAGTTATCGTAATTGTGAAACAATGTATTTTTTATGTGAAAATAATTTAAGAGTAAAAAATGGCAAGGCGTTTTGGTATCAATATCTCTGCAAAGAAAGCCAAGAAGGACAAAGCATATCCAATGAATAATGCATAAAAGGCCATTTTCAGATCTTCTAATGTCAGTTGCATTTCTGGCTCTTCATGTTTCACTTCTAATCTCTTATGCAATTTATCACGAAAGGCGTAATCATTAATCCATTTTTCATACAATCCACCATTGACTAGACCGTAGAGAACGTCATCCACACGTTTGCGACAACAGAATCCTTTTCTCCAATTGATCGCTGTATGCCACACTCCTAGATAATCATCAGACATTTTCACACTGACGAAAGGTGGTGAACCTATAAGCAAATCAAACACTTTTTTTGCAATAATTATAGCAACCGGTTCATCCAAGTGGTCTGTGAACTGTTCTGAGTATGAGTAAAACCAGTTGTTTTTCTCAATGATTTCCCCCAGCTTCACCATATATTCATTCGTACTTGCACGCAGTAAATCTGTTTGAGCGGCCTCTTTGGCTGTTAGACATTTGTATTTTCCACTTAAAACTACATCCGACAACTCCTTGAAAGTTCTAGGTACTGGTACTTTTTCGGGCATGGTCAAGAAGGACAGAAAACTGGTGTTATAGAAGAAAGGCATAACGGTTGCAGTGGCGAGCCACAAACCAAACAGCACTCTTCTCCAGGGGGTTTCTCTGACGTTTTCCATGGCTTGCGAAGCGATGCTTCCCAGAACCGACAGAAAACTTCCCAAAAGTGTGACGTTTCTGAACATTATTCGCTGAAAGAGCATAGTGGAGGCTACTATCATGAAAGCGTATAGGATCCAGACATACCGGCTAAAGGGGTAGGTGAAAGCTGCTACTTTCGGCATTTCACCGGGTACTTTCGTCAAAAAAATCATCTCGAGGACATTTAACGGGACGCTGAAATCAACGGCCTCCGATACTTCTTCAGAAATAGTTAAACCCAATACTCCCATGTCAGCTTCTCCTTTCTGCAGCATTCCAACGATGCCACCGAACGTACCATTACCGAAATCAGTTATGATGTCTTTATCGGGTGGTAAAAGAACGTCGATCTCAAAATTGAGTTTATCGGCCAGGCAGTGCACCAGTTTCCCCTCCACTCCACCCAGTTCAAATCCATTATTCACTTTTTTTATCGTCATTGCACTCTCAAGTTCGATTGCTGCCACTCTTATTTTACTAGGAAAATAAGGACTTTTCATTTTTTTGTGTGATTATGGGCTGTACAATTCTTAAAGGAGCAAGAACTAAAGTACACTACTCTTCTGATCAGACTTTAGAAGTTATACAGTAGATAAGCTTCAGATATTTAAGGCAGAATTTTATCGGGAATCTTCCAAATGCATTATGAATGTGTCATTTGGTGTTTTTCTGTGGATCGTACAAAGTTGTATACTGAACCAATTTAAATTTTGTTTTTCTGAAAATTTTGTAAAATACAAAACTCATTTCGAAATCTGATATCGATGTATCTCGCCATATTTATCTAACATATTATCACATTATTATAGTTTTCCACTTTCTCGATTGTTCTATAAATTCCTTATTTACATAGAATTTTCATTAAGATTAACCAGTGTTTTTGTACTGTTTTTATGCATTTTGATCTCAAACAAAGGAAAATATTTCTGCAACAAGAGAAATTAAAGACAAACTATTGTGATATTTTAGTGAGAAATAATACTTTCCAATAGTTGCGAATATTGTTTAAGAATGATACGGCTTTTATTATGAAGGAAATTTAAATATCGGGAAGTATTTTTTTGGAAAAAAAAAAAAAACATATTGAAATCATTAAAATGGTGATTCTTTGCTTGTGTTTAAGCAAAACGAAACAATTCGATCTGTAAAAAGTGGTTAATTAAAGGTTGATAGATATCTAAATATAATAATTATTAAAATAAAGTTCTTTACATCATACATGTGAAAAATATATTATTTGGGAAACGTTATTACTCATTATTGATTCAAATATCAAATATTTTATTAATATTAAAGAATTTATGTTTTCCAGTTGGAATAAGGGCTTTTAATCTAATTTTTCTAATTTGTTTTTCTCAAATTTGTTACACTTTTGAAAAAACTTTCAATTTGCATGACTGAGTCAACTTGACTCTTCTCTTCTTTAATTAATCTATTTCATATCAAATATTTTTGTACAACTTTATGTAATTTATTTATTATTAATTTTTTGTTTATTAATGGTGACAACATATTTTATATTATTTCTATATCCCCATTTCTCTTACTTCCCTGCTCAGTAAACGTCCATTCGATTGCTTGAATCAGTGATTTTAAGTATTTGAATGTTTTATGTGTAATAAATATTTCAATTAAAATGTGCACATTACATTCATTATTCTTGATAGATTTTTAATGTCAAACGAGTTTCACTCTACACATTTACCTGCTATTGGGATAGAAAAGATACGCATTAGGGATACCATGTTTGCGTTTTTCGTTCTTTTTATGAACCACATTCTTTACACCTCCCTCTTCTAGTTTTTATGATATTTGATGGCCTTTCGTGGAAACTACGACTTTAATTTTTATTATTATTAGGATATGTTTTTTATCTTAATATTTCTGTGAAGCTTAATATTCCAAGCTCTTTAGAAAAAGGGGTGTTTAGGAAAAGGAATAATTTCATACTACACATAAAATAATTTCATACTAGGAATAATTTTTGTTTACACATTCCAGTAAAAAATTTGGCGTGCATTTCTATTCTGCAATTGCAGATCTATACTTCGAATGATAAATGTGAGAAGGAAATACTTAAGACGATGTTTGCGCACCTGAAATGAGCGAAAAGTCGCGCTGGGTGATTGATTGATTTTATCTCGCAATTTCCCTTGCGGGGAGAATCACTGCATTTCAGGTATCTTGTTTTAAGACAGCAGCTTATTGAAGAATGGTTGAATAAATACATTTAATTCACCAGGATTTCCCTGGATTTCTTTTGAATGAAATCACTACTACAGAGAAGTAGAGGAGAGTTTTGAGTTGAAGAATGTCAGGCGTTCCTGTTGATTTCTTGGCTTCCCCAAAGAACATTGGGAGTAGCTGTTTATTTCTTCTTTGGGTAGACTGGTTTTAAAATGTAGCCTTTTGACTTTAATTCGTCGTAGATGTCTTGTACATTTGGGGAGATCGGTAATCCTTTTCTAACCACTTTAATCGGTCGAGAGCTGAATGGATGTTTTAGAAAAAACTCTTCGTTTTTTTTCCCAAAAATGCTGCTATTTTCTTGTGCCCGGATTCGGCATGTGGTAGAGTTTTGATGAAGTCCATCTGCTAACGTAGCCGATAGTGTACAGTGGTTTATATGAATTTCGTACAAAGTAAGATTGTAATTAGATTTAAATTTTAACATGATTAGCTGAATTTCAGGACTTTGGGGTGTGAGATCTTTCTCAGCATTTTTTCGATTTATGTTTTCTAAAAGGGCAAAACTATTTTTAGTTTTGATATTTATAGGTTTTATTGGTCCAACTGTTGGTTTTTTAATGGACTCAAGTGGGGATTTAAATCCCTCTGGGATTAATTCTTAGGGTTAGCATAATAATCTGTAAGAATATTCACTTTGAGATTTATTGCCCATAATAATTCATCATGTCGCTGGACCCCTGAAAATAGGATCCACCCGTGAGCTGTTTTAAATAAAGACTGTCGAAAAAACATTTTATTTAAAATTCACTTATGAGAAATAAGTGATTTTCTGCATCAAAAGATTAATTTTTTTTCTAACGTGCTGAAATCCAGCATTGAATTTTTTTTATGTGTTTGGCATTTCTGTCAATAAAATTTGCTTTTCCTTTTTGCTATAACTGAAATAAATTCCTTTACTGCATTTTGCCATTGATGACATAAAATTCTTTAGTTCCCCCACTGTACTCATGTAAATAAATTTTAAGCTTCTGTTTTGCCAATCATGGGACAAAACGCTTTGGTTCTTTTTGCCTCTTAAGGACTTCAGTTCCTCTTTTGCCAATTAATGTATAAGGTCTTTAGTTCTGCTTTTCCAATTCAACAAATTTGAAACTTCCGTTTTGCCACTCATTGCACAAAATTCTTTGGCTCCATTTTCCATCATTAAAATATATTATTATATAAATTTCTTATCAAATAATAAATTTATTCTGTTTGGACATCGTCACTTTAATTTTATCGCATCTTTTTTAATCAGAGCAGATAATTTATTCTTGCTTTCCATGTTTCTGTTCTTAGGAATAATTTTTCCATCGTTACTATTGATCAGAAGTGAAATTATTAAGAAAATTTAAAATCTTGTTTGCGTTAAAATGGTCTTTGAGAATTAATCCAAATATGCTATTGAAAATTTTTAAAAAGTTAAATTTAAAACCTTCGAAAATTATAATACATAAAAGTAAAAGCGTGTGACAATGGAATCTAATGATTTCTAATAAAATAATGTAGGAATTAAGAATTTCATTCTTCCAGATGATTCTAGAATAAAAATATATGTTTCTAGAGAATATAAATTGTAAATTCTTTTGATTCCATTAGCAAGCAACATTAAAGTAATTTCACTTAATAATTGAATAATGCATGCACTTTGATCCAACTCATTCTCTTTATGATATCAAATTTAATTATCTTAAACTTTTAATAAATTATCTGCAGTTTAATTTCTATAAAATACGATAATTATTGTTTCAGATCTCTGCATTTCAAATTTCCCTTAACTTAAAACACTATATTAAATTATTCCTTGAACCATTCGTATCCAGATCCATAACTAGAATACTAATTTTAATGTGTAAACATAATTTGTTGAAAAAATGTTTTAACTATTATTTTAAGATTTTCTTTATACGAGTGTCGTTTTTTTTCAACATGTGATCGAACTGCTAAGCAACCAGAAAAATAGTAGAATGTTGAAATGCGTGGTGGATGATTGCGCATATCTCTTACTGTAACCTGTGGTATTACTGACGTCATCTCACAATTTCAAGCTGAACTGAAAGCTCGCAAACATAGATGGTACAATTAATGGTCCAACCATGAATAAATTACGTAGTGTTTTTCGCTTTCTTCTAGTAGAAAGGAATAATAAAATCGAAATTCACTGAACAAATAACTGCAGCTGTTTATTGTCAGACTTTACGACGACTGTAAGGAGTCATTCAAACCAAATAAAGAGGAATGGTGATTTCTGTTGGCCTCATATATTAAAGCATCCGATTTCACAGTGCTGCATTCATCTAATAGGGTCTAGAACAGTTGAAATGGAGTATATTTGATCATCTGGCGTATAGACACGACTTAGCACAGAATGATTTTCATCTCTTCCTTGAATTAAAGAACTGGTCAGGAGGCCAAAGCTCTCAGACCTATGAGGAGCTTCGAAATGAAGAGCAAGTCGAACTCCCATTCCTGGAGGCAATATTCCTCAATGAGGGGAATGGAAAGCTTAACCAAAGATATGATAAATACTTGAATCTTGACAGTGATTATGTTGAGAAGTAACCCTGTTTGCGCATAACTTTTGGTATCAAATTCATCTTGTTCTATATTCTTGTCTTCTTTTATGGTCCATCGGAGGTTGAAAAAAAAATTGGCCTTCATACATTTTATTCAGGAAGAATCATTGTTGCAAATCACTGTTAAGTATACAGCTTGGGTAAGGAAATTTTAAAAAAAAAATTTCGCCTTTTTATAATTTAAAAATTTTTGTTTGAAGAGAACAACGATTTATTTTTTAGTAAATTATAAGCTTCGTATGAAACAAATGGAAGTTCTATTGCTTAAGAAGCTCTAATATTTTAAAATATTTCTTGCTAGTTTTTTTTTCTTATCCAAGATTTCGCAAACTACTAATTTATAGTTATTTACTTATATCAAATTATTATTTTTTCATTTTTTCCCCGAAAAATAAACAATTTCTGGAAAGATGGAAATAAAACTAACCATCTTAACACTTAGGGCAGTAACACACGAGTTGCTTTACAAGTAATTTTACTATGGCTCTTTCACCAGAAATTGCTTATCGAGGGAGCCGCAGAAAATTGCGATATGGAGGGATCGTAATTCTTATCATGCAATTCAAATTGATCTTTTGTGTGGATGGCGTCACTACGTCCTTTATATATATATATATATGTGTGTGTGTGAGTGTATGTAATGATTTAACTTTAATTTATTAACTTCCTTCAATAATAATTTAATTTTCTATTATTTCCCATTCCGTAATTCAAAAGTAAAGAGTTCATTCGTATTCCCTGATCCCATTCCAAACAATCTCTTTATTTATTAGATCACACACTCATAACATTTGTGTGATTCTTTTTCCCACTATCGTAAATCTGCCAAATAATCCCTACTAGACTCCTTGTCTATATTAATATTCCCTAGAATCCCTAATCCTGTACCACGTGTTATATGAAGTTCATTTTGAAAAATCCCTGCTATATAACTAAAAACTCAACGAAATTCTCTCTCTTATTCTCTCCTCTCTTCTCACCTCAGGTGCAATCTTCATATGGTCTCCCAATTCGGTCTTAGTGGCCGAAGCCGAGCTAAGTTCATCAGTATGTAACGTTCTCTCTATCTAGAATCAATAAATATTGTTATTATGAAGAAATGACTGTTCATTTCGGCTATGCATTCAAAATATGTTACTAATGTTGAATAAACTTTTAAATTCTCTTTCATGCATATATATATGTATACATATCAATTTACCAACTTTCCTGTTTTTCAATTTTTTAACGTCAGACCCTTTTTATCCCTTTAAATATAAATATATTGATTTCTACTGAGGATTTACATGCGCGTGTGATGGTAACATCGGTGACCATTTTTAACTGCTGACATAACAATATTGTTGTGCGGAGCTGCCATATTCTTCCTTGGTATGAAGCAGTCTGTACGATTTTACGTTCTCCTTTTCCTCTTTTCTCTGGCTGTGTGAGCCATTACAACATGGGCTCTGTTCTTTCGTCATGCTTTGACAATATCAGTAGCTAAAACGCCCTAACTAAAAACTAAGTACAATATTTAAAATTAGCGAGTTTTCACATTTATTACAGCAATAGGTGCATGAAATGTTTATGTAATTTATTGAATCATAAATATGGTGAATTATTTCAAGTTCACAAGCTTATATCTTTTTTATAGTAGGTGATCTTTTGGAAATTTGCTTCAGTATTTATTCTAGATTTTTGCATTAGCTGTTTTTATAATTAGTTGTGATTTATATAATTAAATCCACTTAGGCAACTTTAAGTTGAGAGCATAGTACATTTTCTAATCTGGGAATGGGCTGCCATCTATTGTTCGAATCCTGTTTCCCCACTAAAGAGTTTATGTTTTCACCATTTTGGTGAACATTATTGAAGTTTAGGACAGATTTAAACTTCGTAGCTTTTGGTCTGTGAACTCTTGTCGAATACAACTTATATGAGTCCCTTAAGCAACTGGTGTTAAAATGAGTTTTCTACCAAGTGATTTATTCATTTCTTTTTCTTTCTTTTTTTTCTGTTGTTGATTACGACTTGTGGGAGATGGCTCCTGCAATGCTATTTTATTAAATAATATTTGCCCATTCAATATCTTAAAAATATTCTTGATGGTCTGTGTGCAAAAATTTTATTGTTTATTTAAACCTATCGGTTTATTGTTATCCAATCAATCAGAGTTTACTTTGTCATTGAATTCTTTCATGGAAGGTAGCGGTAAGCATGCGTATGAATATAAATATACTGATTGAAATATAATGCTTGAATTTTTATTTATTTGCAATTTATAATAGTGTTATATATGTTTAGATAATTAGTTTCTTTCAGCATATGTTTTTGTAGTCTTTAAAAAAATTCTACACTATTTCTGATGACGTGTTATTAGTAATTTTTTTACATTTTGTTTTAGTATGCTTATTTTTTAGTTTCATTTTTGAAATAATTTTTTTCTTTTTTTTAGACTTTGAATTTATTGTACTGTATTTTAAATAAATATTTGTTTAATTTAGCTGTCTGCAGATAAATTGAAGTTGTTTATTATTTTTACTACGTTTACTCTCTACTTTTTATCTATGGTTGATTTTCTGAATTTGCTGAGATTTAGTTTGTTATCATATTTTTTTATAATGTAATTCACTAAAATGTGAGGATTTGATCAGTAATAACGTTAGAACCACACTTTATTCCATTACAAAGTTTGGAATAGTATTAATTACATTATTTACCTAATAATAAATTTTTCTTTTTCTTTCATTGGGCTTCCTCTCATACATTTTCTGGTTTATTAATAGATTTTTCGTTTCTGGTTTTTAGGTTTAAATTTGAGTTTGCTTAATTTGTTTAATTAATTATACCATTTTAATACATGTTGCATATATATTACTTTTTTTAGTTTTTTGTAGGATGGGACATTTCTAGAATTATATTCTTGGCTATTTATTCACACACACACACACACACACACACACAATACCGCACGTTACTGTCATCACTATCACACACACTTCTTTTTTTACACGATACTTGCATAACACGGTTCACCATTATACTTTTTTACTTTTTTGTACTAGCACTGACCTCCCCCACAAATATTCAAATGCTTTTTTCCAAATATTCAAATGCTATTTTTCAAATATTCAAATGCTGTATATTCTAGGCTCAATGGAAGAAAGAAATTTGTGATTGTTGTGGAAGCATAGAGAAAGTTTATGATTACGTTTGTATTACACATGTTTCTTTTGCTTTTCAACAATTATGCCAATCGATCCGGAAAAAAAGTTTAACCATGATGCGACGAAAGAGGAACTTTCGTAGTACAAAAATCAGCTGTGCGTTTTCTGAAATTATAACTCTATTAAATGGAATTGATGGCGAAGGTTTTAACTACATGCAAACGGCTGATATCAAAAAATTGAAGTTCGGAAGCCCTTTGGAAGAGGACAATTTTAACAAACTTGTGACAGTTTATGACAATAAAAAAGCCGATAATAACAAAGTCGAAAGTGACGTTCAGCTATTAACAAGTGATTTAATTCGCGAGGGCTTGAACTTTGCTATAAGTGTGGAATATTTTCTTACTCATGGTCTTAACACAGAGCGTGCATTAAAATTTCAACATAATCTTGATTTTTGTGTAGCAGGATATCAAGAATTATATGAGTAATTTGAGACCCACCCCCCCCCCCAAAAAAAAAACAACCGCTCATAAAAGACTTTGTAACAACATAAAAAAACAACTGAAGTCGTTAATAACGATCGAAATTTCTTATTTGAATCAAAGCCGACAGTTGTGCTAGACATATCTGACATGCTTATTAATGATAGCATTTTTGTTCCAGTTCGTAATAAGCAAGCACGGTTGTTATCAAGCAGTGAGGAATAATAGTTCATTAATAAATTCCTTCCTAATTTCAATTTGAATTTTTTTTATGTTGTATGTACCTAAAGAATGAATTTTCACTGCACACTAATTTAATTTTTTAAAAATAAAAATGAATTAATTTTTGTTTTATAATATGTAATACGGATTTCATTATTACTTTTTTGTACATGTTTTGAGGAAAATATGTAGTTTTTTTCATTTTACACAATTCTTTAAAGTTGTGGAACATATCCTCAAATTTACCATACGTCGCATGTATTTTCTTACGCGAATTTTTCTTGCACGGTTTTTTAAAGAACGTACTTACCGCTTAAAAAAAGAATTGGGCGTATATGTAAAGGAAGCTATAAAAGAAAAAATTATGTCTTTCAGGATATTCCTTTATTAAAATTATGATCTTGTTAAGCTTTTTAATTGTAATTTTTGTTTCAGTAGTTTTTGTATATTGTGCCACCTTTTAATATTAAATTGATTTTCTAGAGTTTAGTGCTGGTATTCTGGCAACATTTACAGTTCGTTCTTCCATGAAGTCCTGATGATGTGGTGTTTTGCTTCATTCCGAATTTTGATTCAGTTTCATGCTTTGTCTAGTATTTTTTTAGTATTATTCAGCTTTTTGTTTGTTTTCCAGTTGAATTTTATTTCTAGTTTCTAGTTTAAAAATATTTGGTATCAGAACCAATTTTTAATAATATATTTGTTGATACTGATAGTTAAGTCAATAATTTTAGAAAAGCCCAGCATTACAGTCGAAAAACCGTTAAAAAGATTATTTGGCTTTTTGTTTGTTTTCGAGTTGAATTTTATTTCTAGTTTAAAAACATTTCAGTAAGAATATTTGGTGTCAGAACCAATTTTTAATAATATATTTGTTGATGCTGATAGTTAAACCAATAATTCAAGAAAAACCCAGTGTTGCAGTCGAAAGCCGTTAAAGCGACCAATAAACTTCAGCGATCAAAAATTTTTGATTTCTTAAATTTTTAAAAATATTGTTTTTCAAATTCCAAATTTTTTAATTTCTTGAATTTTTGTTTATTTTATTCAATTTATATGATTTATGACTTTATATTATGTATCTCAAATCTAACTGCTCTTATCCAAATATGTGCCTTCTACTTATTTGTATTTAGAATTTTTTATATACATTGAAGAAAAAATAATTCATAAAATAATACATGGAATCATATCACTCCTTAGCAATATGGATATCGACAGAAATTCAATGACATATTGGAAAATTGCATTCTTACCAAATGACTTTAGTTGACCTATTCAAATTATCCAATTCCGATGGTAAAACTTAAACAGAATACCACGTCCTCGGCAAAAAAAGAATTTTCAATAAATTGTAAACACAGCATCGTTAAAAACGGAGAATGATTGAAAAGTGATATTAAAAATGATAATCAATTAAAAGTTCTATGATTTTACTAAAAGAAGTGTACCTCTTAAATATATCTTCAACTGACGAGGATGACATCTGAGTTGGCCTCCTAGTTCCCAAACTGTCACACAAATCCAAATGGAGGATATTCATTCGCGATAGATTTCTGCGCATCATCTCCAACCCATTACACCACGGACTAACATGTTCTAACTTGTTTTCACGATTTCTATTCTTGTTTCCACGTAATCCTGCTTGAAGAATTGCACTCGTATCGTATTAAAAGGTGATAAGTTTCAAAGTCCTCTTAGCACGTGGATTGAGAATTAGAAAAAAGGAAATGATTGCATCAGTTACCTCGACTTAAGATGGAATCTCAACATTTCTAGATACGTCAACATAACAAAACAATGTTGAACATAAGGTACACATTAATTCTGAAAAAATCATTTAAAATAATACATAAATTTTTTCAGTGTACGTATTCCGAATTCATTACAAACTAGAAACCTGTGCACTCCCATCAAATCATCCCCAAAACATATAATGGAAATTACAAGTGGTGAAAGGAAAATAGAGTTGGCAAAACTTTCTCTTGTTTCTATCATTTTAGAATCAGGAAAAGAATGCTTTGAGCGATTTGAAATTTGTGCATTCGAGTGTTTCATTGGTACAACAAATTTTACTAAACTCTTTTCGTCAAAGTGCATATAGCAAAGAATATTCTTCAAGAAAGATATTCTTGAAAAATTTGTGCCCTATGCAAAGTTAATTCAAAAGCTTGTTGAAAGTTTTATTTTAGTATTTTTTTTGTTAATGTTGCAGCGTACTTAGATATTGCGATTATTCCTTTAAGACATAGATTGCGAAAAGAAGAAGGAAAAGACCCGAGAGAAAAAATGGAAATGTGAGATCTGTTCGAAAGTGTTTAAGTTTAAATCACACCAGGAACGACATTTGATCTCGCACAGAACATATAAAGATTTCAAATGTAGTGATTGCGGCAAGAAGTTTAAACATATTTACTTGAAGATGCATAGTCTACTATATACTGGAGGATACAAATTTAAATGTGAAGTAGGCTTAAAAGAATTTGCTTATCTGTCACATCTGAAAAAACACTTAAAATCTCACTCCAAAAGCAGGGATTTTAAATGTTGCGATTGCAACGCGACGTTTAAATATCATTACCACCTGAAGAATCATGGACGAATTCACACAAAGGAATACAAATTCATATGCAAAGTTTGTTCAAAAGGATTTCTGAATGTAGGAAATCTCAAACGTCACATGCGTTTACACGATGGAAACCGCAAATTCCAATGCAAAATTTGCCTTTTGAGGTTCATACGCCAAACAGATTTAACCAAGCACAATCTGTCTCACACTGCAAAAAATAAATTAAAATGTGAATTGTGTTCTAAACAATTTCAAAAATGAAATCAATTTTAATCGGCACGTGTGTTTGTATCTGAGACAAATTGATTTCGAAACTAGCAATTTTCTGTCAAATTCTGATGAAGCAGAGGAAGTTGATAATCTCGACTCGGGAAACGGAAAGGAACATTGCTATGAATGTGATTCGTGCACGTTATGAGTGTGCATCTGCATTACTGCTCAGGCGACACAAGCAAATAAATCACAGAAAAAATTAGGCACATTATGGGATCTGAAGGCCGAAGTTGATAATGCGGTACGGAAATCAATTATTATAGCTTAATATAAAAGAAATTAACATATTTTGTAAATATCTGAAGTACGCTTTTGCGAAATGTGGATGAAAATAATTTATTAAGTGATTTCGGAATCTTTTCTAAGGAGTGCAGAAATTCTCAGTTTTTCCCAATGTGCTCTATATTGCTTATACTAAACTTAGTATTCATGAACGAATCATAAATTATGAAAACATTCAATCATTGTGGACATTTGTATATACTTTATATCATAAACTTTTAGTGATAGACTACACGGTTTTGTAATACCAAATGTGTGCTTAGAAGTTGAACTGTTACAGACAATTCGGCTAGACTGCTTTTATTGATAGCCAATTATGAATTTTGTTTTTTGAATGGTACTTAAAGTTATAAATTTACTTAAAGTTATAAATTTACTTAAAGTTATAAATTTTAACCTATAATTGAATTTTTTGTGAACATTTTATCTCGGACTAAATTCAGTACATATGTGAGTGATTACCTGTATTTTACATAACTTTCTCCATTTTTATCAATAAGTGTTCCTTCTTTTTTTAGTGAATTATAAATCATTTCATATAATCACTGAATTGTTTCAAAGTTTATTGAAATTATTACATATTTCTACATTTGTTGTTAAATACATATGATCGCTTATTATTTTCAGCTTTAAAATGCAGAATTTACAGCGTGATTTAAAATTTGTTCAGTGAATTGAAATATTTGATTCATTTTATAAATGTTTATTTAATTGTAATCCTTCTATAAATCTCATTGATAATGCGCAATGATTGATGTAAGTTTTTATTATGATCGATTCTACAATACGCAGTTTACCATAGATTTGAAATGAATAAACAGATTTTTAAATCGAAATGTCTTAAATTTGCTAAATTTTGAATTATTATTTGATCCCTTTACCTTTATTTCTCCTATGAGATAAATTTTTTTACAACTATCTATTTGAATTAAAATTAAAAGTTTATTATTATCGTAAGTTATAGTAAATCATAATACTCAACTCTATTAGGACGACTCAGGAAAGCTTGTGTCTAGAAGAGGAGTTGAGGATAGATCAATTCATAAGAAAAGAACAATAGAGGAATTTACATATTTTCTTATGTAATGTTTTAAGTTATATATTTTTTTATGAATTTGTTGGTTTCAAAGCAATTTAATCAAGTATAGAAACCAGAAAATTATTTGGTGATAGATATTAGATCAAATAATTATGATTACATTTTAATTGGAGAAAGTATGTTTAGCTAGGTTTATGTGGTCGCGGTAGTCTTGTGGTCATGCTCGCGGACTCTCAGTCAGCGATTTTCGTAGAGACGTAGTATCGAGTCTTGATGCAACTTAAGAACCACTGAATGGAAAAGGCTGATACTTATTAAATCTATCAAAGCTCTAGTCCTCCTGGTTGCATGGTGAAGAAGTTAGGAAAAGGATGTGTTTGTTCAAGTGTCGTCCGCGTCACTTGACCAAGGCTTAAAATTACAAAGACCCTCAAGGTAGGGGCCATTTTCTAGGTGTAAGCCTTTTGGGTGCGTTCCGTCACCTATGGCTTTCTAGCAATAGCCCCCGTGTTGCCTATAGTCTCACATTAATAAGAAACCAGTCAATCAATCGAGCTCCGTTTAGGAGCTCCCCACAGGAGCTTTCTTTCTTTTCGGAAATCACGACTTTTAAACCCTTGTGATCATTTTCTTACCCATGTGTTTACCTTCTTTGGTAAACAAGGAGAGTGAGTGAGTTACAGTAGGTTTTAATGGCGCAAGAGCCAAAGTAGGCTATGCTGCGCCAAACACTAGTTAAAATTGATTAGACAGTAATGGCATTAAAAAACACAAGACTAACACAAAAAGACATACAAAAGATAAAAAGTTAAAATTCAAATGTGGTGTAAAAGGCCAATGTGTCGTAAAAAAGCAAATAAATTATGGTGGGGGGTTTCCCCCACCAAGTCAGATAGATTTAAAACAGAAGAATGAAAAAAAGTCCGGCGATGATAATCAAACACCGGACAGTCAATTAAAATGTGATGAATAGAGTAAGGGACATGGCAGGACTTCTTCTTGACTCGGAGCATCTTCTCCAAACAAAAGATGTTTGTGAGTAAATCGAGTATGTCCAATGCGAAGGCAAATCAATCTGACATCAGCTTTTCGCATTGGAAAAACAAGCCATTCTCCAATGATCGGCTTCACCGAGTGTAATTTATTATTAGTCTGGAGACTCCAAGATTCCTGCCATGCCTGATGAATGAGCATTAAAATATGACGTCGAATGTCCTCAAGTGGGACTGCGAGCTACAAAGGATTCGTTGCCGAGCGTGCAGCCGAGTCCGTTCTAGTTCTCAAATAAAATCCAGCTCTCGTTCTTCAAAAAAAATTATGTAACAGCTTTTTTTTTCTGCGACTGCGGTAATCGAACTGTCATGATCGTAAGCACATGGAAAGCGTTAAATTGGAAGAGTGTTGGGTTCTAAATCCGATACCACTGAAGATCCGTCGTGAAGCGGGGCGGATACGCATTAAATCTATAGAGGCTCAAAATCCTTTCTATGTCGTAATGTGGAAGTTTGGAAAGGTTTCATGGGTAAAATTCCTCATCTGACAGCGAATCAAAATCTTAGGACTTTTTATCCTTATCTGGAGAAAATTTATGTCTTAAAAAAAAGGCTGACGGCAAAAGATAAATAAATAATAATTTTAACTTATCAGAGGGTCAGACGGTTTTTGCTGAACATACCTAGTAGAGGTAGTAAACCCGTTTGTGCTCAAATTAGCTTTCCTGAAATCTTTTATTGAAATTTTGCTGCGAAAATACAAAATCGGTGAAAGATATACATTTTATTCTAATTAATCTTTGAAAGGAAGTAACGTACAGCTCTTATTCCTGGAAATTAATGGAACCACATATAGAGAAAAGACGAACTTTGAGAAATTCTCTTTTATTTTAAAATGAATTCGAATTTTGAAAATAATTCGGAGCCGATCCGTGAAATGAATGAAAACGAATAACAGTAGTGTCTTCTTTTATTCCTTAGGTGAAATAGAAAAATGCCAGTTTATACTCCGATTTCTTTCTTACGTAAAAAAAATTGCTGGAACGCTACCACAAAACAGTTTCAACGCAGGAGTTTTGTTCAAATAATATTATTATATGATACATATATTTAAAAATAATAATATGTATTTTGTCATTTACATTTAATGCATGTAAACCAAAATGTCAGTAATCGGCATTAAAGAATTTAAGGTTGAAATTTTTAAAACAAGGTCTTAATTATATTTATAAAAGAACTCGCGTCGTATGGCTCAAACTTACACGCGTAGATTTCCACGTTGAAGTTACTAAAAAAAATTTGGAATTCTCTCTCTGAACCCAATGTATCTTATACATGAAAATAGTCTCAAAATTTAGCAACAGATGGCAGCAGGATATTAATGAAACTGGTCTTGATAAGTAAATATCTTCCGAAATGAAAAATTGTTTCGGATTAAAAATATGTAATGTTCTTAAAATCATAATTATTTCTTAAAATTGTTATAAATGTTCAGAAAATCAAGCGTTCTTTTGGAGTAGAAATTTTCAGACAAAATTGTGATCTAGATAAAGCAATCGTCGAGAGGAGCAGGAAATAAAATTATCAAATTAAAATATAACATTTAAAGGAAGTTCTTAGAATCGGAAAGAAGATTATTGCATCTATAAAATGAATGTTTTTTGTTTTATTCGTTGTCATTTGTCGATTAAATTTATTTTCTGAAGCGTAATCATCCCAACAAAAAAGAATGAATTAAAAAATAAAAGAAATAAATGTAATAAACATTTCGAAAAAAAAATGGAATTTAATTACGAAGATAATATTTTTGAGAAAGATTTAGAAAGCCAAACATAAATTTTTGTGCTTTATCCGATGGGCAGAGCGAGGGAACCACTTGTCGCGATTTCCAAAATCACAACAAAATGGCACCAAAAAAGGGTTTTCAAATTCGAACCTTCCAAAAGTGGGGAAAAGATGGCGTCGTGTCTGAAAGATGGCGTTTTCACTGACAGAAAGGCTAAGCAGTCACGCGTAAAATAAGATTGAAAAAATGTCAGAAACATAAAGAAAACATAATAGAAAGTAAAAAAAAGATGGTTTTGACAGCAAAGCGTTAAAACGGAAAATGAAATATCATAAAAGAGCATTTTTGAATAGAAAACGTTGCAAATGAAATAACATGAATAATGCATTTTTGAAATGGAAACCGTTAAAAATAAAATTACATGAAAAAAGCATTTCTGAATAGGAAACTAAGAAAATGAAATGACATTAAGATATATTTGAAATGAAATTTTAGTTTAAAAAAAGACCTCTTAAAACTACCGGAAAAATAAGTACTGACATTATTCTGTATAAACATCTGCATCCATCGGAAGAAAAACGGTTGCCGATCTCGTAATATTCATTTTGTGCTTTGAAACCAGTTTCTTTCGAATCTCTAATGCTTTTTATGCTGATTTTCTTCCTTTAGGAAAAACAAATTTTTTCTAAACGATCCATTTTCAATGCTTGTCTGCGGATCGTGCTCATCAAACAAATCTTGCGATATTGAAATTATTGCTTTCAAACCTAAAATAATTCAAATTTCTAATACTTTATATGTGTTGACTTTCTTCTTCCTACCTCCAAAACCAAACTTTCCAATAATCCATTTTGAACGTTTTCGATGGATGATCCATTTTCGTATTTCGCGATTCTCATTGATAAGACACTGTTGAAATCAGAGGTCGATAGCGATTATTTCCCTCTACTAGTCTCCCAAGTTAACTTTGATCGGAAATGCTTACGTCCTCCCACATATAATTTCCGTCGGGCAGATTGGATTCTTTCAAAAGTCTAGCATTTATAACAAGCGCAATGGTTAATAACAGGGTCATAGTTGAAGCTGTCTGAAATGTCGATGACTCGATTATTGAAGCTGAAGATGTGACGATTCCAAAAAATTCCAACACGTGGCAGAAGATACGTAAACCATGGTGGATTAAGGAAACATCTTACAAGGAAAAAAAGAGACTGGGGGGGGGGGGTTATTTTTCGACGGTACCCCATAACTGAAAATCTGGCAGCCTTTTAAAGGACAAAAGCTTTTGCTCGTGGGGTGCGAAGGTACAATCAAATAGATTCTTAGATCAAGTATGTCTCTTCCATCACATCGTCTACCACAAGTAAACAAGTATGAAGGAAAGTGAAAGCTGCAAGTAACTTGTATCGGGAGTTTTTAACTCGATACTGGAAACTCATAATGCTGTTCATTCTTCTCCTGTCAATGTAGCCAAAATCATCAGCCAATATTTTGTTAAAGTTTCATGCTCCCATTTATATAGGGCCACATTTCTAGCTACTAAGAATCGTTATGAGCAGACACTTATAAACTTAAGCTGTGGGCTGTTATTTTCGGTAGTAAGCTCACTTTCCTTACACGCATCTTACATCTGCGGAACAAGAATGAGAAATCCCTGAATATTTTAAAGGTTTTGTGAAACACCTCAAGGGGAGAGGATCGAACTTCATTACACCGAGTGTATCAGTCGGTCATTCTGTCTCAGATAGACTATGGATGCATAGTATATGGGACTACCTGCTACTCTACATTGCAAAAAGTTGACCTAGTTCACAATACTGCTCCGAGAATCTGTTGTGCGTTTCGAATATCACCTGTGTAGAGTCTCAATGTAGAGTGCGACCAGTTACCATTGGCTTTACGACGTAAAAAATTGTCTTTCAATTACTATTTCTGAATGTCATCTCACCCATTACGCTGTGTGCATATCTGTCCGTATTTGCGGAAATTGCAGGAAGCTCGTCCGTTTAATATTCTTCCATTCTCCAAATGGGTGGGTAATTTGAAGTAGGAACTCAGCCTACCTGAGTTCAGTAGGAATTCAGGCTACTGAAATAGTTCTACTGAACTATTTCATACTAATAGTTCTACTGAACTATTTCATGTAGGATTCAACTGGATTATCCAGAGTTTAAATACCTGAACCCGTTTGCTGCTTATAATAAGTATACCAAACATTTAATCGTTTTACAACACCTCTTTCATTTCCATCGTTGTGATTTCGAGGATTTTATTCCCATATATACGGATGGCTCGAGAGGAATTGGATACGTTGTCTTTGGAGTCATTTCTAATGACATAACGCAAAGTTACCAGCTTAACACTTCTTCAATGAATAATAGACAATCTACTACGTTACTTGGACGATGTGCCTTTGTTACGTAGACGACATCGTGATTTTTTCCGAAGCCTTCGATGAACATCTTGAAAAATTAAGTATAGTACTGATTCGCATGCAAGAAGCTGGGATGGTTCTCAATTATACGAATTGCTACTTTGCCACTCGAGAAATCAAAATATTTAGTCATCCCTTTTCGAAATATGGAGTTCGGCCTGATCCACAAAAAATAAAAGCTGACAACAATTTTCTGACCCCAAAGATTTTACATGACGTTTTAAGCTTTTTGGGACTCGGTTCTTATTACCACCGTTTCATAAAAGATTTTGCTATCAGAATCAAACACTTCAGGAGCTGCTGAAAGAGTATTCTGAATTTTGTTGGGGTGCCTAACAAGCCTTTGATTTTTACAAGTTGAAAAGAGCATTAACTTCCGACCCTATTTTAGCAATGGACAAAGAGAAGGCTTCCATATCCTTACATACAGATGCTAGTATTTACGTTAACGGCGCAGTTCTTTTATAATAACAAGGTCGAAGAGAGAAAGTGATTCCATATGTCTCACAGACACTATCAAAAGGAGAGAAGAATTATTCCAAAACAGTATGGGGATTTCTTGCTGTTGTATGGGAAGTGCACAAATTTCGGCCGTATTGTTTCGGGAAGCAATTTAATGTTGTGACAGACCATCATTCTCTGTGTTGGATAATTATCCTCAATGAATCTTCGGGTAGATTACAAATATAGGTATTGGACCTTTAAGAATATGACATGTCTATAATATATAAGAGTGGCAAAGAAGCATAAAAATGCTTACAGCTTTTCTCGAAATCCGTTGGAAGATAATATTGACTCCTCTGAAGAATTAAACGTTTTTGACTCATTCTCGGTTATAACGATGGAACAGAGGAAGGATTCAGAACTAAAAAAAATGTCTCTTCAACGGAAAAATCAGATCCAGTAAGAACAACTTACGAATTAATTGATGGAGTACTTTACAAAAAGAACTTTGATCCAGAAGGAAATATGTAATTAACGGTCATTACGAGACATATACGCAAAGATATACTCCGATATTTTCATCAGGGATTGCTCCTACATAAGGTCCCTTAGGATTTGTCAAAGTGAAAGTGAGTGAAAAAGTTAGGAAACTATTTTATTGTCCAGGTCTCTGACGCACGGTAAGTCGATATGTTACACACTGCCGTGAATGAAAAGACGTCCCAATACAGCCAGCTGGTCATCTGGGACCTATTCCTTCAGCTACCGTATCATTATATCGGATCGTGATAGACTTGCTTGAACGATTTCCAAAGTCACTGAGGGGTAATAGATGGATCATTGTCAGCATTGACTACTTGACCCGATATGCAGTCACAAATGTGTTACCTACTGAGGAAGCCCCAGAAGCAGCCAAGTTTCTCTTTCAGGACATCAACTTATGGATGAGAATATTAAAAGTACCGATCAAAGTACTGCTACCTTGACTTACGTCTAAATATATATGTGGCATTAAAGTTCTCAGTATCAGTTTTTTTTTACCGAAGGATAAAAAAAATAATAACAAGCGAACTTATCAAATTATCTTTGCAACCTTATAATCACAAGTTGTTAATTCTGGAATCTTTCAGTAGATAAGGAAAAATTATGTTATGTTTTTGCGAACATCTTTTGATCATCTCAATTTTTGCAGCACTGTTAATGTATTGTTTCCTCTCCCCCCCCCTTCCCTGCGCTTACGCCGCCAGCGAACTTTTTCCGCACTTCTACCCTCCCTAGGATCTCAATTCGACGAACTGAAAATTATCTAGTCAATCTTGATTGCATTCAGTCATTGGCGTGTTGTTCTTCATTTATCAGCTAATCAGGAGCAGTCTAGATGACGTTAGCGGTCCACCTGTACGCAACCGCTAACAAAAACAAGAGCGCATGGCTCGTCCGGTGTCAATATACTTTTCAAGGTTACCGTTACTGCGACTCATACACAACAGCCCGCTCAGCATGGCCATCTAGAGATAGAAGTCGGCACTATATATTTCAATTTTGAATTCAATTCATTAATTGCCAATGTTTTCCTACAAAATTCTCGATTTTCATTATCGTAATAGTTTTTTCTATACAACTATTGGTATGGATATTCTCATCTGTACGAAAAGTAGATATGTCTGTAAAGTTACTTGAAAGATACTTGGGCCCTTATCACTTTTTACGACGACTATCTGACGGAATCTATCAAGACCTTGATTCCTGTTCACGACCCCGGAGAACAGTAGAAGTAGTACATGTTCCTCGAATAAAGTCCTATTATGTTCCCGATGTACAGATCCAATTTCCAAATGGTTCTACTACTTTTGACGAGCTCAATCCTAGACGAAGTACCACCAGTGGTTAAATAAAGTCGCAAACCATTCAAGTGTATTCAAGACTCATGACACGCTCAGGGACGACAGTCTTCTCACAGAATTCGCATAAGTAGTGGGACGCCGTTTTTCGTAGAGAGAACAGTGTAACGAAGCAGCGTAGCATCGCAGAGTTAAAGCGCTCGTCTACCGAACGAGAGATCCTAGATTCAAATCCTAGAGCTGAACACATAAAACAATTCACCCTAATGATATGTTTAAATGTTCTCTGTTATTTTCTATAATATCTCCCTCTATAACCTTCCAGAATATTCTGGAACAGTGTTCTGAAATATTCTCATGTTATATATGAACTCTTGTGTTCTCAGCCAAGTGTAGCTGTTCTTAGTCTACTAAAAAATCTCGTTACTCACTTATCTATTGTTATCACAATTGAACGTGCTTCAATATCTAAAGACAATATATGTATTATAGCGATAGCGTTTTCTGGCAATTGCGCAAGAGCAGATTTAAGCTCTTGTGCCATAAATCTATATTCATTCACTGAATGCATCCTATGAATCAATCCGCAATTTGTATTTGACCATGGTCGATAGAACAAGTCCTTTCTGCGAGGCATATTTTTTTCCGATAATTTATGCGGGGAAGCATGAACTGAAGTAAAGTGCATCTTCTTCCTTATATATATTTGTACCTCCAGGTAAGCAGTAAAGGAGAGATAGGTTTTTGATTGTAGCTATTATTCTGTCTTTCATCTTATTACTCCATTTGAAATTGTTTTAATTAATTTAAAGTAAAATTATTTCTATTGCTTTGAAATTATTCATAGTATAAAATTTGGATATGTGATTATTTCTGGCTCTTAATTTCGCTTGCGTGCAGTTTTTACGCGACATTTTTGGTGGAGATGTGGAATATGAAGAATCATTACCACGGAGTAGTTTTGTAGAATACTCCGCGTTTTAAAGTCTCTCTCCTGAGTTTAGCAATTAGAAAATCCTTGCAGATGCTTTAGAAAAATGACTGACCCAAAGATTTCTGATAACACAAAGCTAAAGTTTTCAGATTAACTCAACTTCCTTCCTGACTTCATTACTGACATATCAGCCACCTAGAAATCCAGGAACTTTCTTAGGAGACGACCAACAAGATGCTAGTAAATGGCTAGGGACTATGAATAGATCGTCTCCTATAACAACTAATATCAAGAAATGTATCTGGCAAATGGCGTTTTCTACCTCACTGAAACAGATAAACTATTGTTTGACCATAATGAGGACACGATCATGAATTAGACTACGTTTAGAATCTATCTGAACTATACATCTTGCCGTACAGAAGAACTAAGACGCCAAGCTTAAAGGTGCTTACTTACTAGTATACAGACAATTGACGAGATTTCCGAGTCGTACATCCAGGATATACTTAAATTGGATCGAAAAGTTAATCCCTCCATGGAAAAAGACGAGAAAGTGGCTCATCAGATGAAGGGAATTGCTGAAGAATTGTACCTAATTTTGCTTGGCATCAGATTGAAACGCATGTATGGTAGCTTATTGTCGGGGCTAAGTTTCAGAGGCTACTTAATAATTGTACTATGCCAGTAGATACATATATGACTAATCTACAATCCCAGGTGCGTAACATCATCACGGAGGAGCTTCAGAAGATCCTACCGGAAATGCAATATACCAATGAACAATCTGTGTCACCACGAGACATTGCATTTATAGTCCAGGAACATTTCGTGGAAGTACTTGCTCCGATTACTGATACAAGAAGACGCTATTCCAATACCCACTACCAGGTTCTACTTAGGTAACAAATACAGAATTCCATTCAGAAACCCAGCTATTGTACAACGTAAAACAGATTTGTGGAGAACAACCGAGAAAGTGCCTCTCTGATTGCATTGTGGGCGTCAGCGTCATATATTGCATTAATTAGAGAGAGACGGAGAGTATAAAGAAGCAATAGAGACGAAGAGCAGAAGCAATAACCACAAGACCATCCAACGTTGGACAAGATAATGGATATGAATCCAAGCAAAGCTATGACGATAACTATATACGGCCTACTGTATCCAATTACAAAAGCAGCACTCCATGTCTTCGCTACTCCTTCAGCCATCCTCTGTCATTGTCGCCAAGAAACCGACCAATCTGTTTTCCACGCATACCCAATGAGGATAAGTAAGTCAGGTGTCCTTTTCGGGAGATGACGCCGTGACTGGAAAAAAAATCCTCTGACGCACAGTTCTATCAGCATAGAAAGAACATAACCTATATCACAGTGAATTTACAATGTTTAAAAAGCCTAGTTAATTCAGATGCTGCTTATTACGTCATATCTAAAGAACTACGTTGACATTTAAATGTATCAAAATGCGACTATTTTAAAAAATGCTTGCGGAAAACTTGTAGCCGCTTCCGGACGTTGTGTATTGAAAGTAGTTCTGAATGGGACGATAAAGCCGTAAGAATTTCTTGAGTTTTCCTAGTGCAGTCATTAAATGACACTTGGATGGAATTTTTTTGTGTGCTACAGATGCCGTTATGGACTGTTAAATTGAAGAACTTCGACTTGTCAAAACACTTCCGGTGAACACAGAGTCAAGTAAAGCTGATTACTTCGTGTTGGCTGCTAGATGGTAATTAATCGAAGCCTATTCAGTCAAGCAAATATGTGCTTTTAGTCCACAAATTGAAGAGACATAACAACAAAATTCTAATACAAGAAAAAAAAAGCAATTTGTGCCGGCCACAATTATTGACATTAAATATTGTTGTTGTAAATTATAAGTAGCAAATCGGTCGCAACGAACCCAAATGATCCGCAGAGGAATGAAAATAGACAGCTTATCAACAGTATTGATTGACTCCATTTGTTCCCTGAATGATAAGAGAAGAGAAAATTGTCAGGGACATTAGCCAAGAAAGCAAGTAACCCAAGAAAAATTAAGAAATTTGCTGGATAAGGAGTTTACAATTGCTCAAAAAGACGAGCTATTGAATTTATTTGCAGAATCTAGAGATGTATTCGACTTTATCAGAAACCTGGACGCGTAACATTAAAACATGATCTATATATGCGTTACTTCTCCGATCAAGCAAAGCCTTACCCGATTTGAGCCAGAGATAGACGTCAAGGAGTACAACGAGTGATAAAGGAAGGCGTCATACAAACGATGGATAATCCGGGATAATCTCCCGCGTTGCTAGTGAAGTAGAAAAATGGCGAATGGCGCTTTTGCGTGTTTATGGGAAACTTAATACGATTGCTAAAAAAGGCGTTTATCTGCTACCACGCATTGCTGATGCTTTGAACTACTTAGGTGGTGCAAGAATTTTCTCCATGATGGATTTGATGTAAGATTATTGAAAGATAAAATTTGATGAAAGAGATCGGGAAAAGACGGCTTTTATGACTCCTTGTAGTATTTATTAATTTAAGTTTATACTATTTGGGTTATGTAATGCTCCAGCTACGTTTGAACCGGTGATGGACACAGTTTTTTGAGGACTCAATTGGAATATTTGTCTGTGATACCTAAATGAAATCATTGTATATGCTTCGTAATTTCAAGAACACCAAATACGAATGAGGAAATTTTTTAAATGTTTCCAAGAGGCAGGACTATCGTTAAATTCAAGCAAAAGCCCGCCCAGAAGAAAGAAACGGACGATAACCGGTCATTTATTTGATAAACATGGGAACTATTCAGATCTTGAAAAGTTAACTCCTGTTACCGGGTTTCCTGGTCTGAAAAATATTTCAGATGTCTGTAGCCTTTTGGGCTTTCATTCGTATTACTGGCGATTTATCTGGAACTTTGCCGATATCAAAATGCGAAGGCGATATTATTGCGAAGCTTCTTCATGACATGTTGAAGAAAAATACAAAGTTGTCATTGAAAAGAGTTCAATTTTCATTTTTGTATTCCTGTTCATAATATTAACACGGGTAATGTTATACTTGCAAAATTTGATTCTACTTTTAAGGGGTTTTTTTTTGTTACCAAAGATTATTTGGCTTTTTGTGTGTTTTCTAGATTAACTTTATTTTTAGTTTCTAGTTTTTTCAAAAAAAATAATTTTTTTTCGTGTCACACCAATTTGGGATAATATATTTGTTGATGGGTGTAGTTAGGCCAATTGTTCTAGAATAATTATCCATAACACTCTAACTCTCATTAGAGCAATCAATGTAATATTTTTGAATTTTTTATTTTAGAAATGTTTTTTCTTAATTTTTTCAAAACTTTTTTTTCTATAATTCATATTTCTTAATACCTTGAAATTTAGTTTATTTTATCCATGAAAAAGCTCTGTGATTTAACTAATAGAAGCGTATGTGACTTAAATATATCTTCAACTGACGAAGATGACATCTGAGTTGGCCTCCTAGTCCCCAAACCTTCCAACAATTCCAACGAGAGGATATTCATTCGCGATAGAATTCTTCACATTATCTCCAATCCAATACACGACAGATATGATCATGAAAGTAACGCCAACCATGACAGTTTAAGAAAGCTTGAGTTTTAATTAACTTTACATTACTTTAAATAGCCCAGAGATGCTCTTAGGCGACAATAGATGACTGATAGATATGCTCCAACTTTGATTTCGATTTTGTTTCTGCGCAATTCCGCCTTTAGAAGAATTACACCTGAATCGCATTAAGAACCGATAAGTTTGAAAGTCCTCTCTGCACGTGGAATGAGAAATAGTGGAAAAAATGATTGCATTTTTTGTTCTCGATTTAAGAATGGATCTCAACATTTCTAGATGCGTCAGCATTAAAAAGCAACTTTTAAAGATACATATTATTTCCGAAAAAATTATTAAAAATAATATAACATTTTTTAGTGTATTTATTCTGAATCCATAACAAACTTAAAAACTGTGCACTCGTATCAAATCACCCCAAACAGATATAGTAGAAATCACAAGCGGTAAAAGGAAACTAGGATTGGTAACCCTCTCTTTCATTTCTACCATTTCAAAATCAGGTATAGAATGCATTAAGATATTTCAAATTTGCGCATTCGATAGTTTCATTAGTTCAATTGATTTTATTCAATTTTTTTTGCTTCGAACTACATATAGAAAAGAATATTATTCGGGAAAGACATTCTTGTATATTTGTGTCCTGTGGAAGGTTAATTCAAAAGCCAGTTGAAAATTTTTAGTATTTTTTTGTTAATGTTAAAACGTACTTAGATATTGCAATTATTCCTTTAAAACATGGATTTCGAAAAGAAAGTAAAGACCGGAGAAAAAAAATGGAAATGTGAGATCTGCTCGAAAGAGTTTGTGTATAAATCACTCCTGAAACGACATTTAATCTCTCACGAAACAGATAAGGATTTGGGATGTAGTGATAGAGACAAGAAGTTTAAATTTAACGATCACTTGAAGAGGCATAGTTTACTTCATAGTGGAGAATACAGTTTTAAATGTGAAGTATGCTCAAAAGGATTTACTTTTCTATCTTATCTGATCTCTCACTTAAAGTCTCACTCCAATAGCACGGATTTTAAATGTTTGGATTGCGATGCGACATATAAATATCATAGCCACCTGATGATTCATAGAGAAGTTCACACAAAGGAGTATAAATTCATATGTGAAGTTTGTTCAAAAGGATTTCTGAGTGCAGATCGTTTTAAAAGTCACATGCATTTTCACGATGAAAAACGCAAATTACAATGTGAAATTTGTCCTCTGAGGTTCATACATGAAAGAGATTTAATCAAGCACTATCTGTCTCACACGGCAGAAACCAAATTAAAATGCGAATTCTGTTCTAAACAATTTCAAAATGAGATAAGTTTTTATCGACACGAATGTTTGTACCTGAGAAAAATTGGTTTCGAAACTACCAATTTTCTATCAGATTCAGATGAAGCTGATAATCCCGACTCGGAAATAGTAAAGGAACATTGCTATAAATGTGATTCGTGCACCTATGAGTGTTCATCTACATTACTTCTCAGGCGACACAAGCAACTAGAACACAGGGATAAGAAGACACAGTATGGGATCTGAAATCCGATGTTGAAAAAGAAGATAATCATTTATCAGATAATTTCGGGAAGTATTCTGAGAAGTTCAGAATATCTCCCTTATTCTAAATGTACTCTATTTTGCCTTTATAAAATTTAGTATTCAAGAACGAATCATAAATTATGAATGCATTCAATCATTGTGGACATTTGTATATACGTATTTTATATCATAAGCTTTTAAGGACAGACTGCACTGTTTTGAAACATTAAAAGTGTGTTTAGATGTTGAACTGTAACTGAGAAGTCAGCTTGACAGGTATTATTGATAGCCAATTATGAATTTTATTTTTGAATTGTAATATTTTACTTAAAGTCTGAAATTTTAAGACATAAATTAAATTTTTGTGAACATTTAGCTAATATCTTAGATTAAATTCATTACTTATGTGAGTTACTAAATGTATTTTACATAACTTCCTTTTTGTCATTAAGTAACCCTACTTTTTTTCTTATTCAGTTGTAAATAATTTCATGTACTCATTGAATTTTTTCAATGAGTATATGAGTATATAATTCTTATTGATATTAATACATATTTTTACATTTGTTGTTAAATACAACATTGTTAATTATTTTCAGCTTTAGAATACAGAATTTAAAAGGTATTTTCGAGTTTGTTCTGTAAATTGCAATATTCGTTTCAGTTTATAAATGTTTATTTAATTACAATTCTTCTATAAGCGTTTGAACTCATTGATAATACGCAATGATTGATAGTTTTTATTACGATCGATTCTACAATAATTATTTTACCATAGATTTGAAAAAATAAACAATTTTTTTTAACTCAAAATGTAGTTAATGTGTGTCTATTTTTGCATTATTATTTGATTATTTTGGTGTTTACATTTATTATTCCTCAGAGATGAATTTTTTTTATTAAAACTATATATTTGAACTAAATAAATGGTTTATTATTATCGTAAGCTTGGAAGTCATACTCAACTTTATAAGGACGGTTTAGAAATGTTTGTATCTAGAAAAAGTGTAGGGGATAGATGAAGTAATAACAATAAAGGAATTTGCATATTTTCTTTCGAAATGTTTTTAATTATAATGTTTTTCAATTTGTTCGCTTAAAGCAATATAATAAAGTATAACAATCAGAAGAATAATTGGTGATAGATATTAGGTCAAGTAAATATGGTTAAATTTTAATTGGAGGAAGTATGTTTAGCTCTGCTTATGTGGCCGGGCTAGCGTTTTGGTCATTCTCGCGGACTCTCAGTCAACGGTTTTCGTAGAGACGTGGTATCGAACCTTGATGTAACTCAAGATCCGTCATACGGATGAAGGATGCATGTTAAATTCATTGGAGCTCGAAGTCCTCTCGTTTGCGTGATGTGGAAGTTAAAAGAGCGGGTGCCAGCTCGTCCTCGTCACTTGAAGGTGGTTTAAAATTACGAAGGAGGGGTCTCGGCGGTGGAGCCCCGAAGGGCCGGTTTTCAGCTCTAAACCTTTTGGGTGAGTTCGATCTCAAAGGGCATTCTACCAATAGACCTCGAATTTTTACCAGTGCCGCGTTAATAATAATAATAAAAAAAAACAGTCAATCAATCAAGTTTGGTTTAAACCAAATTTTTCCCATGAGGGCTTTCTTTCTTTACACAAGTACGGGAATCACAACTCCGAGACACCATAGTGATCTTTTCTTACCTATGTGTTTACGTTCAGTTGTAAAAAAAGGTGACACCTTCCCAGGATACCATATCGAACCATCTGTATTTTTACTGTCCTTATGAAGTACCTTTTCCTATTTTTCATTTTTTTGAACATCGAGGCCACAGGCACACCTTGTTTGCCACAGCATAGCTAAATCTGGCTCTAGCGCTATTAAACACTACCATCACTTTACACACACATATGTACCAAAGTGTTCGTAATTAGGTAAAGGAAATATACTTACATTCAATACACAGTTGGTTGGTTCAGTTAGCGTATAGCTTTTTAAAGTATTTTAAAAATATAACGACCGCCGAACCATCTGACAAAGGATTTTAGAGTTAATGTAGACAAAAATAGTGACCGGTAAAAGCGTTTTGGTAGAAAAATATATTTAATTTAAAAATATTTCGAGTCAACCTTTAAAAATTTTTTCTACTGAGACCATTTTAAAATGGGAAAATAAATTTTTACAAACTATATTAAAACAGTGCTATCAGCATGTTATGGTAAGCGACTTTTTAATATGGGCAGCTAATCAAAGGAACAGATATAAAGCTGTAAAATGTACAAAAATTGCGGAATATCACATTTAATTTTGATAAATTTAAAACTTGCAAAATAGTTATTGCTCAATTTATAGATCGAAAGTATTAATATTTTTTTTAAAACTTTACTGCGTCTCCTTGTTTTCATACTTCAAGAACTGAGTTAACAATAAAGAGTTTAAAAAAATGCTTCCCTCACGCAGAGTTTTTTTCCCCGCTTTCATAATGGAAATAAAATCAAGAATAGAGTTTTCAAGGTTTGGATCGTGTTCTGTTCCTTTGAGAAAGAGGATAATACCTCGATATTTGAGTTTGTTGAGTAGCCATGGTCGCAAACTTGTGACCACACTTTTTTTTGATCGAGTCGCGGATTCGATTCTGATACTTCTGAAAACCAGCCGTGCATAGGAGATGGCGCGCTTTACTTCTACCGAGGCTCCATATTGTTCCGTTTGCTTAGTGAGGTAATTTGAAGAGAGATGTTCTCGATCAGGTGTCAGCTTCGTAACTTGACTGAGTCTCAAAAAAGTGCATTATCGATAAGGGATTTACTAGGCAATGTCGCCTTTCAATGTGATTTAAATTTATTATATTTAACAGTCCCACTTTTGAGGCTCATTCAGGTAAGTGTAATCCAAATATTCTTTAATTACCAATAGCATTCTTTATTTGGTTGAATGAGTGAGAGGTCCTGCTCCGGTAATCTCAGAGATCTCCGATTTGTCTGTGTGCATCTTCTACGTGATTTAAATACATCAGAATTCTACATAAAAATTAAATACGATATCAATAAATTTATGAAATATTTTTCAACACTCTTACACCAAACTTATTCAAACCGTAGAATGAGGGCGGAATTCTGGTCAACTGGAAGAATTTGCTTCTATATTAATTTCAATCGTCCATTCGAATACCTTTAAATCTTTTCGTAAGCGATGGGCTCTTCCTTGACCAATTTTCTCCTGATGGAACAATAACTTCAAATATTTTAGAAATAGACTAAATATTCTTAAAAGGAAAATAAAATGTTAATCTAAAAATAACATTTCACTAGGAAATATTGATAAGCTACAATTGTTTTTTTTTTTTTTAAAAAAAAAGTCTTCTTATGAAAGTAAAATTTTTGTGTCATATAAATTCTTGAGGTTTGCAATTTCTGCATAACTGATAATGAAAACTTTGGAATGAAGTTCAGCGTTACATTTGGTAAGTCTTTGAACTCTCGAGGGCCCTAGAGGTTATAATCTCTGTTTCAACTGTTTGCTGTAGAGCAAAAATATGAATTTTTAATTCTTTCTTTATTAACATAGTTCAATGAAACTTTTGATTTGAATTTTGAAGAATCTACTCCACCTTTCGAGGTTTTTCCGAAGAGTATCCTTGGACATCATAAATCTCATTGGAGGGAAAGCGACTGATCTTGACATTTGGATTATGGAATTTAGAAACATACTTTTTCTCACTTTCCTAGTGTCTTAGTTAGATTTATCAATATCTACATGCACTTTTCCTATTTCCCAAATTATTTTAAAGATGATAAATTGTAACTCGTCCTTAAACTTCGTAAAGATCCGTCATCCATTAAATCATATAGAACGATTTGTTTATTACCAACCATAGGAAAAATTGTTCCGCGTATTTTTGTCAAGAGATGTTTGTTTTTGATTTTATTAATATTGCACTAGGAAAAACAGGAGCTATATATATATATATATATATATATATTGGCGACGCCCCTCATAATTAATAACCTCGGTCAAGTACAAAGGACAATACCTGAGCTGGCGCACTCCTCTCCTAACTTCCACAACACGAGCACGAGAGGACTTTGATCCTTGACAAAGACCCACCGTGCAGCCTGGGCTGATGCACGTTAAATCTGTCCAGCCTAAAGTCCCCTGTTCGCATGGTGTGGAAGTTAGGAGAGGGAAGTGCCAGCTCAGGTGTCTTCCTCGTCACTTGATCGAGGTTCAAATTTACGAGGTCCGTCGCCAATAGCCCTCATGTTGCTTCTTGTGCGACGTTAATAAAAACTAAACTAAATTGATCCGTGACAGGTTAAACGTGCAACAGCCCCGGATACACGGCGTGTCTTTATTGACCTTAAGGGCCGCGGTAGCCTAGTGGTCAAGGTCGTGGACTAGCGGCCGGCGGTTTTCGCTCAGTCGCGGGTTCGATCCTTGGCCGCCAAAGACCCCCCGTGTAGCCGGGGCTGATGCACGTTAAATCTGTTCGGGGTCCAAAGTCCTCCCGTTGGCGTGGTGTGGATGTTAGGAGAGGGGGGTGCCAGCTCAGGTGTCGTCCTCGTCACTTGACCATGGTTCAAAATTACGAGGTCCGTCGCCAATAGCCCTCGTGTTGCTTCTAGTGCGACGTTAATAAAAACTAAACTAAACTTATTGACCTTAAGGATCGAACCTACGACTCGATGAAAATTGCCGGCCACTTGTCTGCTGTTTTATCCACTAGGCTAACGCGACCCTGTCAATAGGTAATATTTCTGGATTTATCAAAACAATGATCTTCACCAATTTCAATGTGGTGTTAAAGAAAATATTTGATTTGATGGCTCAATTTTCTCCTTTTCAATATCAAACAAAAAAAGATCTACAGAACATGTAGCTATTAATTTTATCGATATCAAGGGTGCATTCGGAAATATAAATAGCTTTATTTTTATTAATATTTTTAAAAATCTTCATTTTCTAATTCTGATCTGTTTACAAATATTTATAATGCTTATTTAGTAAATCGACATATTTTTTCTAATACTAATTGCACGATAAAGCATTTAACTGAAATGCTGTCCGCAAGATTTGGTGCATGCACCCTCTGGGTGGAATTTATGCCTTAATTCTAATTTAAAAATTAATTGCAAATATTTTTAGTTCCTATTTTTTATGGATTATTTGGCAGTTATTTTCTACAGAAACTCTAGATGAAATCAGAACAAAAAACAATATTTTAATCTTATTGCTGAGCATTTAGTACGGTTAAGATTGGGGATCTCGATTGAAAAGCTTTTCTCATTTGTGCTTAGATGCCCGTCGTCAAACCATAACAGGGGTGGGTGTGGTGACAGCATTTTCAATGGAAACCAAGTTTTCGTATTAAATTTTTCCTATCTTAAAGTTTGTAAATTTTACAATTATTTAGGCAATTTGATTGACTGCCTGCTTTTATGTTGCCCCCCCATTATCTTATAGAAAAGATTTATTATCACTGATAGTAATATTAATAGGGTTTCCTCGATGATTTCAGTTCTAAAATTATAAATCATGGTATTTATCTTATAAAGAATCCATAATAGTCTTTGTCGCGGGAGTCTAGAGTGATAATCTAATCTCCTCTCAAATTACTAAGTTAAACTCCATTCAGAGAATTTACCTTTTAAACATTGCCATGGCTGATAGGACATCACCAGCTGTTGCTTTGCAAACAATAACACGGATGTTCCCTCTATTCATCTTACTCTAAAATTTCATTTTCTTAAATATGACAAAATCTGAGAAGCAGCATAGTTCTAAATTTTTTAAATTAATTAATAATGTCCCATTCGACCCCAATATATCATTGAGAGCTGTGCTCTCCGGAAACTCAAATTCTTTTTCTTAACAGGTACCCTCCGAATGAGAGAACTATGAAGACGGATTAATGATTGGAATCGAAACATGGATTCACTGTGTGTGTCTTTCACCGAAAGGTCCCAAACAGGGTATTAATGCTTAGACCTAATTCTTATAGTTAAGTTTTCCTGGCCGAGCTTTCTCCAAACTGATTAATTCATTTGTTATATTTTCAAATTTAAAACTGGCTCTCAATGATATATTGGGGAAATAACTTTCCGATTTTCCATTGCCATTAATTGGGCACTAGGTTTGCACTTTTAAGTAGTTAGTTGTTTTACCATTTCAGTAACATCATGGTGTGGAGTTGTGAGAATTGTTTTTTCTTGATAGAGGTATATTTAAAAAATGGCGACTCTGTCATTGATTCTCAGCAATTATTTCGTAGACACTTTCAGTTTGATGGAAATTCTTAAAATCCTGATATGTCCGTTGTAATCTAGTGGTCCTGTTAGCCGACTCGCTGCAAGTGGGTTTCGTCGAGTCGTAGATTCGAGCCTTGATGCCAGTAAAGATTCGCCGTGTGGTCGGGGATGTGATGATTGTTAAATCCATCGAAGGCTCAGAATCCTCCCGTTGGCGTGGTATCGAAATTAGGAGTGTTCGGTGCCAGCTCAGGTATCGACCCCGTCACTTGACCGAGGTTCAAAATTACGAGGTCTGTCACCAAATGACCTGGTGTTGCTTCTAGTGCGACTTTAATAAAACCGATCAACCTAAAATTCCTGATAACAAAACCAATTACTTATGTTTCTGAAACTTTTTAAGGGACAAAATCAGCCTTAGAACGTATACCTCTAGGTAGACTTCGTAGCTTTCGGACACCACAGCAAATCGTAATAGAGGGACAAGCCATTCTCTGAACTCTACGCAACGTTTATTCCGTACTCATACTACTGCTGTGGAGATTTCTGAACGAAGTGTAAGAAGAATTTTATACTTAGATCTGAATATCCATCCTCACAAAATGATGGTTATGTAGGAATTTAATACCCGTGATTAGTTAATCGCTGTGCTTCGTCTGAGATTATTCTGAAAAATGCTCCACACGACGTTATTCTTCACTCAAGTGATGAAGGCTCACTTTCATTTGCTAGATTGTGAGAACAAACGAAACTTTCGTGGCTGGATTCGGTGCAATCCAAGACAAATCCATGAACGACCTTTTCGTAGGGATCGAGTTATTGTTTGGTGTGCAGATGCAGATTTTAGGGCTATAGGCCCATGCTTTTTTGACGATAATGGCAAAGTAGTCATAGTAACTTCTGCCAGTTTTGTAGATATGTTACGTAATTTACTGCAGCCAAATATGAACGAGGAGATTTAGCTCCACGGTTCCAACCAGATGGTACTAAATGCCACTTAGCCAGAGTATCGATGGGATTATTGAAAGAAATGATCCTTGGCATCTAATCGCATTACCAGGCGACATTTCATAACCAGTAGGTTCCTGAGATCTATCACCATGGGATTACTTTTTCTGAAGGCATCTGAATTCCTAAGTCTACAAGACCAATGGAGGAACCATCGGAGGACTTAAAGCTGCTGTCTACCAAGAAATCGAGGCTAGGAGGGAAATAAGGAACTTCTGGGTGAAATTTCAGCATTGCATAGACAATGAAGATCGGCATTTGACGAAATCATTTTTAAAACGAACTGAAGATGAATGCGAAAGTGAAATTGGTAAATATTGTTCTTTCAAATTGGGAAATAAGATTTTAGGTAACAGCTATTATTGCTTTAATTTTTATGGTTGAAATCCAGATGTTATTTCTGTCCAACCCTGTATGTATGCCGACACTTTATCATCAAAATTGCTATTAATAAACGCCGTAAATAAATCATTTTTTATAAATGTCACTTAAAAAATGAGCAACTCATTCTGATTTTTCAACATTTACTGCGTAAAGGACCACGTCGGAAATTACTTCAACGAAAATGCAGATTTATTCGAAAACTCTCTTTCACTTATGGTGAATGAATGAACATCTCTGTCCCTCAGTTTTACATAGTTAAGATTTTAAAAAATAAGCTTATCTTTCTGATTGCGATTTACTTTGGTCTATTACTAATACTGGTAATCGAATGCTATCCTTTATTCCTATCAAATTAAAATTTTTATTCTTATTTAGATTTTATTACTAGTTTCTTAACTAGTCATGGTCCCTTCGTTATTTGACTCCTTTAAATTTGAAAAATACAATTTTTTATGTTTCTGTCGCTGTATTGGAAATGCTGACCACTTAGTTTTCTTTCCCCCTTTTTGCAAAAGTCTTATTAAATTGTCCAAATATTGAAGCAAATCTTATTTGGTTGAGATCCGTGTGTGAAAATCTCAGTTTGTATTTCAACCTTACATCTTGTATTTTTATGCCCTTTTAAATTCCTGAAAAAATTTCATAATTATTTCAATATATGATTATATTTTTGAATACTTCAATTTGATTTATTTCATGCTTATAATTATATACCTTGTACATACGTATATATTTTTGTCTAATCATTTTTAATTCACGTATAATTCCTGATAAGTAAACATAACTAACGGTTTCATTTTCTTACGATTTTCGTCATTTTGTAATACTTGTGTTATTTATTTCAACATATATTACCATTCACACTTCTTGAAAGCTTTGCCTTGCCATTACATGCTTAGTCCCGGGGTGCTTGTCTCCCGGGAAGCCGGATTGTAGCTCTAAACCCTTTCGTATGATCTCGGTACCCTCGGGAATTCTACCAATAGCCCCCGTTTAGTTTCTAAGTTTAAAAACTCTTACACTGAAATTTTGCTACTAAAAAACGCGGAATCGGTGACTCTTAGAAAAGAATAAACATTCTCTTGCTTTCGCTAAGAATGAAAAACTTTATAAGGAAATAAAAAAAATCCGCTTTCAATATTTAAAATGAAATTAGTTTTTGAAATGAATTCAAGTAGTTCATCAAATTAAAAAAAATAGTACAATAGCGGCGTCTTCTTTTATTGTTTTGATATGATGGAAAGAGGCATACGTTTAGGCTTCGATTTCTTTCTCAAGTACAAAAAATTACTCAAGTATAATAAGATACAATTGATGTATTTTCTTATTTCATTTTAACTGAATCAAAAAATGTTTGTAGTTGGTATTTAACTTTTAAGGATGAAGGTGAAAATTTGAAAACAAACTGAGAGAGATTATTCATGCTATTAAAAAAAAATCGAAACGCGCTGTTGAAATTTAAGAGTTAACGTAGTGTGGAAATTAGAGGCAGGTGTCGTTTTCGTCAGTTGACCGATGTTTAAAATCACGAGATTCGTCGCCAATAGCCCTCGTGTTGTTTCTAGGGCGACTTTTATAGAACCAATCAATAAAATTTTCGAGACCAATTTGCCACACATTAAGTTCTTTGAAAAACTTATGAGATTCTAAATGGAGTGCAAACATTATTTTTAATTTTTAAACATCATTTTGTACATTATAATATGCATAAAGATAGTCTCTAAACAAAACAACAAAATACCAATAAGGCATTGATGAAAATAAATCATGATAAAAAATATTTCGAAGTGAAAAGAGTTTTTGAATAAAAGTATTCAATGTTATTTATTACCTGCATAATAATTTTTTTATTATTATTGATCAATATATTCAAATCAACATTTTGGCGAAGGGGAATTTCTTGCCGACTGCATAAACCTGGGAATATTGATGACCTAGCCCCCCCTCCCAATTCGAGCAAATTTGGCAAGAAGGCGTACTGCTCTATTACGCATAGTCTTATACATCTCCGAAATATCCATAACTGGTTCATAAATATTATTGTATTTTCAAATCACAGTTTGAGGTATTTTTCGATGTTCTATAAGGATGAGAGTTAAGAGTGGGGTCGTTAGTTTGAAAGTCTTTTCGATTTATGAAGAGGAAGACAGTTGGGAGTGGGAGTGCCCTTTCTAATATTGTAAAGGAAGGTTAATCTTCTCTGACAAGAGATCTCTATAAAAAAGGAAACACTCTTTCTTATCGTCATGCAGTACTAAAATCGATACCTACTCTTGCTAGGGATAACCGTGATAACACGGTGGTCAAGTATCAGCGGGTTTCTTGACCGAAGGATTCGGATTGAAGAGGCAAATTCTGCGAACTCTTCGGGGCTTTGATCTCAGATGTTGCTTTGATACAAAATATTTTGTTGATGAAACTAGACATTGGATCTGCACTCGCTCCGAAAACTTTAAAGAAATTACAAGTTTCAAGACGGGGAAATTTAAAAAGTACGAGCATGAATACTTTAATAATTATAATAAAAATCTGTAAATAAAGTTATAAGAAAAGTAGATTACTTATAAATAGAAATAATGAAATCTTAAAAAGTTGCTTCATTTGAAGTGTGACTGGGATTTGTGGTTGATACTTTGAATATTCTCGAATTTCAACGTTTGATTTTTTTTTTGTTTTTGAACGTTTGTGCTGATTCAAAGAGCGAACATATAAACAGGATGGATTTTATGGCAGATTATTTTTCGAAACTATTAGAGGGACCGGAAAATAATACCGCATTTGTGGATGAAGATATTCTTTAGTCATTTATAAGTTTCTTGTATACTTCGAAGTTGTCTTAAATACATTTTAAGCTTAGAGTAACTTGTTTACTCGAAACAAAATATATCTTAAATTTCTATGCAATTTTTGTAGAATTGGTCAGCCAAACACTAGAAGAAGTACATATCTGGTATTTTATACTTTTTGAGTATCATAAAGGTAGTAACGTAATGGTTACTACCAAAAACCTTTGCAATGTTTATTTTAACGCATTTGAAGTTCATAAATACCAAAGATGGTTTTGAAAGTTCAAATCCAGTTCTTTCAACCTTTCTGACTTTTACTAACCAGGAAGACCTACAACTTTAGGCATTGACATGTTAAGTGTGGAAATGGAAGCAAATCAATGCCAGACAATCAAAAAAATACTCTTAATCAACTTTGGTCGACCATCCAAGAACGTTTGTAGCGGATTGAAGTAAGCAGAATAGGTCCCGCATAATCTGTCCAAAGAAAACAAAGCTAACCGTTCCCCGAAATGCAACTTATTGCTTCAGTGGTACAATACAGAAGCGGTGTTTGTTAATTTGATCACTGGAGATGAAAATTGAATCTTCCATGATATTCCAAAACGCAAAATGTAGTGGCTTTCTCCAAATGAATCGCCAAAATGTGCAGCTAAGACGCATTTCTGTGTTTGGAGGAGTTTTCGTGGGATCGTTCATTTTGAAGTGCTGATGCTGGACAAACGGTGAATGCAGATCTTTATCGGGAACTATATATATATATACTGGATCGAGTAAATAAATCTTTCATTGAAAAGTGCATAGCGGTTGTCAACAGAAAAGTTGTTATTCTGCAACATGATAATACAAGACCGCACTGCGTAGGATGAACCCCTGAAAAAAATTAATTAATTAGGATGGAAGGTATTGCATCACCCACCATAATCCCCCGATATTGCGCTTCGAATTTCCATTTAATTCGATTCCTACATTATTATGCAAGTGTCAAAAAATTTCGAAATTCGTATGATGTCCAAAATACTATCCCCAGATATTTTGCTTAAAAACCAATTGATTTTCCTCTATACGGCGTTAAAAAATTACACGCTAGATGGCAACAAGTTGTTGATAACGACGGGGATTATAACATTGATTAAAAATAAAATTTGTTTTAAATTTATCTGCTTGAATTTAATGCAAAAAAACGACATTGTTTTCCTGTCCCCTTAATATTTGACTGGAAATTTTTCTATTGAACCAGCTTCTTTTATTGGACGTACTGTTCACTCCATTCACATTACATCGTCGGTGATACTGAATGTTCACGGATCTATTCAGTGGCAATTAATATATACTATTTAGATTTTAATTTGCCAAGAAAAGTTTGGAATAATCTTCTTTAATCCATTAAATTGTTTTTTAATTGATTCATTTTTTTAAACTGAAGAATTTCCGATGATGTTTCACAAACTGGACTCAAACCTATTTCTATGAAATATGTTTAATTTCCTGTGTATGTATCAGCCTTTCTATACAGAAAACCTTTCAAAAGTGTTTTAAGAATCTAGTACGTGCGTGTTTGTTACATGGAAAAATTACAAATATGTAATGATTATCAAGAATGTACATCACTTTTTGTTTTAAAAAAAATTAAATGTTTCCAGCTTTGTCGATTGAAACATTCCACCGGTAGTTTCGGAAAGAAAGTAAATTTCTGAATTGAAAGACTGCGATGATGCTTCTGATATAGAGAATATTTCTGTCCAAGAATCCAAATGTGTGCATACCATCATTTGTTCAATGTGTTAAGCTTCACTTATTAAAATTACTAATATCAGTATTATATTTGTGTACAGAGAAGTATCCACATTGTTTGTTTTTGTCGCGTGTATAATGTCTATTTTTGTGTAAAAGAATTGCGTGAAGTTTAGATTCGAATATATCTGTATTGCAGGAATTAAATGGATTAAACATGGAGTAGTTTCCCTTCTTGGAAAGGGAGTCCTGCCAAAGGAGCAGAAATATCCTCCCTTTCCTCGGAAAGGAAGAGGGATTTTTGTGCATGTGGACGACTGTCCGTGCCGGTCGGGCTTAAAGATACGAAAAATTCGATTGCGAGTGTAGGAGGAAAGGAACCAGAGTTACGGAGAGCAGGTATATAGGCTTCAATCTAGCGAGATATTCTATCAATTAGTCTATTGATGATCGCCTGAGGTAAATGTTTCTCCGCCATATCCAGTACTGCGCGCAGATCATCCACAGTTTGCCCTAGTGGCCCGTGGTTCATGTCACGTCCAATGAAATCTCACAGGTGTTCGATAGGATTCAGATCTGGAGAGTTTGCCGACCAGGGAAAGATGTCAAATCCAGTCAGGATGTTAAGAATTCGCCGTGTGACATGCGGCCTGGCATTATCTTGCTGGAATATCGTGTTGGGTGCGCCCTGCTGCAAGGGTAGAACAACAGTCTCCACAACTTGAGTGACGTAGCGGTCCACTGTTAAACGGCTGTCAAAGTGTACCAGAGGCGTCTTTTGATCAAACATTATACCACTCCAAGCCATTATGCCCGGTGTAGGATCGGTTAGACGCTCTGCGAAATGGGTTAGTTCGAAGCGTTCTCCGGGTCGCCGTCATACCCGTAGACGGCCGTCATTCCTCCAAAGATAGAAATGAGATTCATCCTTGAACAATACCAGATGCAATTTGATGGTCCAGGTACGATGACGATGATAACACGCCAGGCGTCTAGCCCTGTGTTGAGCGGTCAATGGTACCCTTGTTGTTGTTACCCATGCATGTAACTGTATTTCGTGCAATTTGTTGCGTATGATTTGGTGAACTCAGATCCACCTGCTGCTGAAGGCAACCGGCTTCGAATGTCATGTGTCGTGGAGAAAGGGTCTCGAAAAGTCAACTGGCGAATACGCCGATCTGTGCGCTCTGACATGCATCTGCGCATCACTTCCTCTTCGGCGTGCATATAGACCTTCCTGAATCCATCTTGTAGCGCAACGTTGGATGGTACTCACGTTGTGCCTGACAAGAGTTGCTATTGTGCACAGCGATAAACCTAGTTCATGGAGTTCGATAATACGGTTACGTTCTCCGGTCGTTAACTGATGGTATTGAGCTCACCGAGGTCTCAGAGGCATTTTCTACGTTTCTTCAAAAATCGCAAGTGCTACGTAAAACCTCAGATGCTATTAAAGAGCAGGGAAGCTGCTGGTCTTTATAGCCAAAATACGAGTATCACGTGTTCAGACACATGCGCAAATTTAATCATTTGCATATTCATCTCACCACTATCGCTCCTGAAATTTGCATGACGCTACGTGCATTATTTCTTGGTGTTACAACTTCACTTTTGAGGGGTGTATTTATAGCTATTATCAATAAATAATAGTTATAACACAGTATAATCTTTAATATGATAAATAATGTAAAGAATAAAATGAAAAGTAAAAATTTATGCAAAAATGTAAATTAAACAAATAAAAACAAAATATAGTTATAGTAACATTATGCAATAAGATTCATGCGTAAAAAATGTTTTACTTTTTAAGAATATTTCAGCGAAGGAAGATAATTGTGAACCGAATATTATATTTACAGACCGAACATTAAACCTTTTTGAAAATCAAATCTTTACCCATACTGGACCGCTGTAAAACACGGATTTTATTCCTTCGCTCCAAATCATTAAAAGAAAAAAAATGGGAAACACACGTCTTAGACATACTTAACTGAACGATAAGAATCAGTCCATATTATCACAGTGAACAATAAATGACTTAAAAGAGGAAAAAGATATGGTTAAGATGCAAAAAGAACAATGTGACGCCTTTTTAAAATTTCTTGCTGTTTTTTCAAAAATCGTCTGCCGCTTTTAACAAATAACGATCAAGAACAAGAAATACACGATTTATGTAGATTTTTCCCAAAAGATAAAAGAAGTTATCAAGGAAATCGAAATCTAATTCGCCAAATTGAAATCGTTATCTCACTCAAATAGTTCAAAGAGTTATCCATTTTAAACCATTATTCACACCTGGTACTTGAAAAACATTACCACAGATCGATAAAACACTCATACACGTACTTCATTTAAACCCTTATTTCAAAATCTGATCGGCGTTTGTTTTACAATATGTCCAAATTACTTTAATTATATTATTCGGAAAAGAGAGAGAGAGAGAGAGAGAGAATCATTGAATCAATGTAATGTTTGTATAGAGAACTGATTGTAATTTATGACAAATCCCCACTTTAAATACCTCAGGAAAAAACCAACAAACTTAGGAACATTTCTCTCTGAATAAACATAACACAAATACTGTCCTAAGTTCTCCAACGGAAGGGAATTTGGTCAAACTTTAATGCCTAGCACATTACTCAAAATAAACTTTATTTTGAAAGTGGAGGTGTATCACCTTTTAACACCAAAAATATCCATTTAAGAGATGAAACCCTCAAAGTGTTTAAAAGGAAAAATAAACATACTTTTTTACCCTAACGGAGAAACATCTTCAGAATTACAGGTTCTCCTCGATGCGGTAATTTTACTTCACCATGGCGTGATCATAGCACCAAGGGGAATTCGGGAGGGAAGAAATGTTTCCAAGAATTTCTCTTTTGTGTTTTCCCCTTTTTTATTCAGGTGCTTAGTACTTTCTACCTGTAATATATAAATGCTTAACTTTTTCACAAATAGGGAGTTGTAAGCTCATATATTCTTGAAGAAGATGATCATATACGGTAAAAGAAACAAGGCGCAACGATGAGAGACCGCCATCCTTGTCCACTTCATTTTCAAATTTGAACGAGGGGGTATCATAAAATTTAATTATTACTAAGAAATAAACTGACTTATTTTGATAAAACTTATGAACTGATCCTCCTAGCGTAATATTGTTAATTACAGTTATTCATGTTGATTTGTTTGGTTTCAGAAAGCCGTACATTGAAGTAATCTCTAGCATCTTTAAGTTTTAATTATTATCCTAGGATATCGTAATTTTAGTTATAACTAAAGAATAATCGAGCTAGAAATTTTGATTTATTACTCTTAAGACTTATGTATATGATTACAATCAAGAGTTATTCAAATTTACCTAAGCGTTTCTTGACATATCGAAAACCGTCGTTGCAGAGTGAACTCTTGAATTAACCATATTGAGAGTGACTTCAGTCGATGACTTCCCGAAACCAAACAAATCGACACGAATAGTTGTTTACAGCATTATGCATATAAAGATCAGTTAGTGTACGGAATAAATTTTATCTAGATAAGTGGGATATTTCTTAGTAATAATTGAAACTTTGTAATACTCCTCCCCTCCAGTACATTTATTTTTCAGTTTACAATTATTACAACCAATTTTAAGCGAAATGTATTCATTTGATTAGTAAAGTTTGAGAAATAAATTGGATTAGTTTTGAGGTCATTTTCTCTTTGAAATTATTAGGGTTGAAAAACTTACTTCTAGAATAAAATAACATATTTTATTTTAGCTTTGAATTATAATTACCGCAGAAGCATTTTATAAAACAAAAATAAATTCTATTATACAAACAACATAATTGCTGAATAGAGTTAAGAAAAAATTTGAAGTGGAATAATTCTGGTTCTGCACATCATTATAGTCAAAACATCTGCTTTCGTTCAACGCGAGGAAAGTTATTTATGTTTCCAATTAATAAAAACTTGGTAAATAAACAATGTAATTTATATATCTTGTCAATCGAAAGTATTCAGTTGATTTATTGATTATCAACATCACATGAGGCTGTTGGTAACGAGCCTCGGAATTTTGACCTTCGATCAAGTGACGAGGAAGACACGTGAGCTTTTACCTCCTATCCAAACTTCCACACCACACCAACGGGAGGATTTGGAACCTCGGTACGTTTAACAAGCATCAGTTCGCTCCACGGGAAGTCTTTGGTGGCATCAGGATTTGCACTCATGACTCGACGGAAACAACGCCAGCCGCGAGTTCGCGACCATGACTATTAAGCTACTATGGCAACCAGAAATTACTTAAACCTTTCTTCATAAATTGATAAAAAGTATTGAATTTAACAGTATTAGAGAATTTTATGAGATTTTCCCCATTTTTGATAAGAAACTTAAAAATTTTGATACTCTTCAGATAGTAATATTCAAATATCACCAGGTGGTTACTTTTCGCAAAGACACAAAAAAAAAAAAAAATTGCATACGACGTTGAACTATGGAAAACGGCTACAAATAGCAATTTTTGACCAGTAGCAACATTTGGCGATTTGTCTACTGCGTCCTGCTAGTAGAACAGCACCAATCTTTTTGCTTAAATCTTTATAAAGAAAAAATAGATAGTTGTACATTTAATGGCTCAAACCATTTTATACATTGATATCATAAATAATAATTTTGTAAGTTACAACACAAAACAATAACATTTTTCTATATTTTTTTTATTTTTCTGAGGTAAAAAAAAAGTTTAAATAATAGCATAAGACAATTTTCTATTTTTTAAGCAAATCTATTTAATACTTTTCAGAATGAATGACATTTGAAGTGATTTTTTTCTGTGTTCAAAAATGGCGTCTGAAGAGTTCAGCTTTATAAAAAACTTACCCAGTGATCTGGTGTTGAAAATATGTAGACAGTTCCATTTTATTTTTTAACCAAGAACAGAGTTTACTTTTTTAATGTAACCCATCTGAATATCAAGGAAATGAAAACTAAAACGTTAAATGTAATGTTATAAAAATAACACATAAGTGCATCGGCTTTTACTGAACAAACAAAACAATCTCATTTTGAAAATTAAAATCGCAAACGCATAAATAAATTTTTTCCATACATGTTTAAAACTGAAATCATTAACTCTAAAAAAGGAAAAACTCCTTAAGTTTTGTCATTAGTCATTAATTAATATATAAATAGATAGAATGGGTTTAAATATATAATAATTAGTTATATATCTAAAATAAGAATATTGCTGGCTTCAATATCAGCACTTTAGATAATTTGATCTGATTTGATTCAATATAACACCGTAAAATGAATTTACAAACTATTTTCAAGCTCAAATGATAATTAGAATTTTCCGTTGTCTTTACCAATCAAAAATCAAATTCCAAAGGAACAACATGAGATACTAGAATGCGCTGTAATTTTAACAAGGAACACGTAATTACAAAGATAAGTTTAAAAATATATAACACTTATCGTTTTGAGTTTTTTTTATTTATTCATTTTGCATATAAGAAGTCGATAAATTTCTATCTTAGCCCACACTTTAACATAAAATCCCACTAAATGTAGGATTGCATTAAAAAAATCTAGTATAACGCATTACAAATCTGACCAATACGACACATGTATCGCACGTTTTAGCAGTGCAAAAATGCGTGATACATGTGTCGCGATACATTTTGTTTTCTGTGCCAAGATTTAGGCTGAAATAGGATCCAAACAAGAAGTCTTGCTTTCAAAGTAAAATTTAATGTAAAGCCTGTTAATGTTTCTGTTAAATGAACTTAATTTACAATTAACAGCAAATTAATCTCACTGTTTTCTAAAAGTGAATTTGAAAACGAAATTCATAAAAAAATACAGATGTCAAATAAATGTCACAATACACTTCTAAAAATAAAAGCGGCCGCGGTAGCCAGGGCGTGAACTCGGAGCAGGTTTTGTTTCCGTGGAGTCGTGGGTTCGATCCCTGATGCCACATAAGACCCACCTGGTTGCGGGACTGATGGATGTAAATGTGTCGATGTCCCAAGTCTTCCTGTACACGTTGTGTGGAAGTTAGGGGAAGGAAGCCCCAGCTGAGGTGTCGTCCTCCTCACTTGACAAAGGTTCAAAATGACAAAGTCCATCGCAAATTGTCCTCGTGTTACTTCTAAGTGCGAACAATCAATGAATAAAATCTCTTAATAAAGAAATAACTTTAAAAAATAGTTAAAAATTATTTTTCTTTCTTAACGGTCTTATGGTAATCAAATACAATCACAAACGCAATCGCAGAACGAAACGTAAACTGAATGTTATATTCAATTCCAGTCATGCAAATATAGGTTGACTTATTTACCGGAGCACACAAGCCTAGCAGCTTTTCATCTCTGTATCATAATACACTGTTGGAGCTTTACTTTGGCCTGTACTTTACTCTCGAATAATTTACAGAAGGAAAAGTTAAAAAAAAAAAAAAAAAAAATGAGAGAGTGCTTTGCATTTTAAAAAAAGAAAATTTTGATTCTACTTGTGAAAAATTTAAGGAAAAAGAAATAGTGGCTATTAAAATTTATCATAATTGGTTTTTTCTAGAGGAGTCGGAGTTTGATTTAAACCATTGGTAGTGAAAGTGGAGGAGTGTGGGCGTTAGAGTTCAATTTCTATTGGTGCAGCTATTTGTAGAGGAAGTACTTAAGGAATAGCTTAAAAATTTAATGTTATAGATAGGTGGAAATTCAAAGTCTAAATAATGAGAAAAAATAAGTTCATGGGAGCAGTTTGAGTCCAAAATTATATTTAAATGATCATTTTCAAGAACTAGAGGATGGGCACATTACCTGGTAAATATATGCCAAGCTTTTCAAAAGCATCGTATGTTTGGGACATTTTAAAAGCTACTTCTAAAATATTAGGAAAGAGATTGAAGACAATATAGAGTTCCTTGATCGCAAGGAATCTGAATTATTACATTGATTAAATTGATTAAAAAAGGTTAGTTTGGGGTTAATTGGATTCAGAAAGCTAGTTCAAATGTGGAGATCCCTCGACAGGTGTCTCCATCTGTTGGGATACTTTGATTACATTTGCATTAGAAAATTCTTTAGTGACTGGTCTAAATGAATTTTGTTTGTTTCTCGTTACGGTTTCGCCTTTTTTTTCGATTTGGGGAAGCTTGGGTAACCTTTCCAAGAAGCAATATGGAAGTCACCATAGTTGATGCAGACTGCTTTTTCAAGTCTAGTCATGATTTCAAAATATCCTGTGTGGTGAGAATAGCTGCACTTCAGGGATCTTGTCTTGTCTTCAGATGAGAGTTTGAATAGATTTCTGTTAAGGCACTACGTAAACCCTAGTCTTTTTTGGATTGAAACAACTACAACTGACATGTAGAGGATATTTTGAAGCTGGAAGATATTGGATGCGTCCGCTGATTTCTTGACTTTAGCCAAGAACATTGAGAGTGACTACTTGTAGCGCCTTTGAGGTAGCTGAGGGATTTTTTCGATTGGGTAATCTTTTGATATTGATTCGTAAAGAGATGGTGTACGTCTCTGGAGGATGGTAGGTTCTTTTTTATTGTCCATAAAAGACTACCATCATCCATAGACGTAATAACATCCTCCATCCTCCATAGACCGACCTACTATAATCGGTCGAGATGGCCGGATAATGAAGAGAATTCGTTTTCTTCAATAAAACTGAAGTTATTTCCCTGTTCTCCAGGTCGTTGTCTGCCTGGATTTTAATGAAGTCACCTGCTAATTTAGCCTATGATTTGGGATGGTTCTGTGACGTTGGGCTATTCGCGATTTTCTCTTCACTAATCTTGGGGACTTTAATTGAGATTGATTGCATGAAATAACAATTTCTTCCCTACCAAAATGAAATGTGATTATGTTAATTAGATGCAAGTTGAAATAAAGTGAAATGATTCAGATATAATGATATATAAGGAAAGGGAAATTTAGAAGAGAGTGAAAGTAATTCTAGGTATAGATATAGAAAGTAACAGATGCTACTATCAGGAGTGACAGCTATCGACTATTGGTGATATTGAGGAATTGTCAAATGATTTCAACTGAGGAGCCTCGATAAGATAATTTATTCTGAGCGATAAATAAATCGGTTTGCTAAGACTGAATAAAGAAAGAACCACTATATTATAATTATTGACAAATAAATATTTTAGTTTTAGGGAAAAAGGACTAAGATGTACCCTTTGTTCAAAATCTTGCGTGAAGCGTCAAAATATGTGTGTAAGAAATATGACGTTGTACTATGCATTGAATTTTTTTTTTATAGATATACCATACAGCAAAATAAGATTTATCTTTTATATCTATATATTCCATGTAATGGTACATCATTACACCATGAAATTTATATTACATATGTAAATATATTTTGTATTTTCTTAAAAGTATGATTTTCTATGTAATTTTATGTATAAAATATTCAATTTTCGATTGAATCCTTTATTTTTTTTGTATATATTAAGTTTAATGCATTTTGAAAAAGATATGTAAATATCAAAATATTTTAATGAATAACCGATTTTAGAGGAATTTTTTTCACGAATTAGGCTTAGTATTTAAAATCGTCTGGGCACAGAGTGACACTCCGCGGTAAGAAGCCGCGGGCCCAGAGAAGTACTTCGTTTTCTCCCTCCGGTAGCGAAAGGGTTAATAGAGGGAACCCAGCCTGACCGACAAACATTCTGTCAAGTGAATAAATAAATTATAAACAACAAAATATAAGTATATTCGGTACAGTCCTTAAACTCATAGGACATTCAATGGGATAAGTTTCTTATATAAGTTAAGATTTATTATATCTGCTTTATGTTTTTTCGCTATTCGAATTTTTTCACTCAAGCATCTGAAGCAAGAAATAAATGAAAGCTTTCTATTTGTGTGATGGAAGTAATTTGACTTCATTCTTATTGAGAACACGCACGGTGAAGAAGAATTTAATAAAATTAAACAGATTTCTCGCAGAACATTTACGAGAGTTTTACTGGTGTTTTTTATTGGTGTTTTCCAGAATTAAAAATGTCACAGAATCTGTATTTGAATTTCCCATAATTATTAACCTTTCTTTCCTTTTTTCCAGAAAGTTATAATTTGATGTAAAAGATTATTAATCATAAATCTTTAATAATACATCAAAGGCAATTCTTCATTAAATAGAACGCCTCAAAATATGGAACGATTTCAGTAGCATAGCAATTCGCTTATTAAAGATCTTGCATTCCTGGTTTAAAATTTTTAAAAAGAGAGCATTCAATACAAAATTATTATTATGGTCTTTTAGCATTCATTTTTCACAAAGTATCAGATGAAATTAAAACAAAATTTAGAGTCTGGAAAGAAAAAAAAAGAAAATCTTCCGTAACATTATAGAAATACTTATAGCTAGTTGAACATGAAAACTGAAAATTAATAGAGTTCCATAAATCGCTCTGAAAGTAATTTTATACTATATGAGAGAGAGAGAGAAAGAGAGAGAGAGAGATTGTTTATTAACGTCACCCTGTCGAGCAACACAAGGCTAGCTGCCACAATCCTCGTCATTTTGAATCTCGGTAAAGTAGGACCTGGAGTGGTACCTTCCTCTCCAAGGCTTCCACAATACGTCTGGGGAGTAATTTGATAGATTTAACCTTCTTCCATCCTGCTGCATTGAGGGTATTTAATAAAATTGGGAATTGAACGCACGACTCGTCGGAAACAATGCCGGTCTCGAGCTGACGCACATGACTATTTGGCTACTGCGGTGGTTGTGAGAGCGATGTCAATTTATGGTATGGATTTTATCGCATTATTCTCTTCACCTAGCAATTGGGGGATCATCAATTCAATCGGGTTGAATTAAAAATCTTTTCCAATGAATAAAACATAACTTATATTGATTTGATTAAAATTATTAAGAGCTATGAGTGGATTTGAAGAAAGAAATATAAAATCAGCGAAGAACTTAATGTTTTAATTAATAGTTGGTTGATTAGAGAGTAATATAGATCGTTAGCAGAAATTAACATCGGTAACTCTTGGAGTGAAACCAGTTAGGAGCGACTACGGTGTAATAACTCGAAACCTTAACATCTAAGGACTCGAAACCAATTGGATTAGTAAGGAGAATTATAATTGATTTTTTAAATATTATATAAGACATGTATAGGATAGTAATCCACAGAAGATGAGAAATAAACTTTAGGAACCCATTACCTGAATAAAAGAACCTGATTATGATTTTACTTTCTTTTAATTTCACTGTGTAGTTTAGTGACAATATAAATAAATTAAGGGGTGACAAGAGAAGGACACGAGGATTTCAGATTCATTTTATTTTTTAATATACCGTTTTGTTTTACGGATGAAGTACATATTTTTACCGCAAGATAAACATTTATTAACATAATAATTAAAATACTTCGAATTTTAATTAAGAAGTGAAACTGTACTCGAAAAAAAAATATTTCTGAAATAGAAATTATACAATAACATTGTTTTTTTTTTAAAAAAGGAAGAAACGATTGCTTCCCTGACTGCATTTAGACCCTCTCAAGGTTTCATGCAAGTATGATGGAAATTTATTTTTTCAGATACCATGTATATTTTATTCGATATGGAATTTTAAAGGGTTGAGATATTTTTCTAAATGGTTATTGAAAAAAGAAAACTCTTTTCAAAATTCTTAAAAAAATATTTTTTCCCTTGTGTTCATAATATGCTTCACCAGTAGAACAAATTCCACTTCAAATTCGTGACCAAAAATCCTGCTCTAGGTGAAAATCCTCACAAATCCTGTTTCGTTGAGAGTTAAAACATTTTCGGGAAAAAGGCTCTTCATCGGAAATGAAAAAGAGCGAAACAACATCCTTCTCCTGTCCGCCCTTCGGGAGTATTGACGAATGGGCTGAACCTCGAAAGATTGTGAAGTCTCAAACATTCTCTTACACTAGAATTTTTAGAAACGGAATGTCGTTGTTCTCAACCAAAAATGTTACAAACGAAATACTTGCGCGTCATCTTTTTTGTTACAATGATTATAGTAAGAATTGCAATCGACGTTAAAATAACACTTCAAAATGTTTGACTTTTCCTTCCCTTTGATTTTTTTGAATTCCTTTTTGAGCCAAGTTCGAGTGAAACTTAAATTTATGCTTTAAATATCTGAGGGGATTTAGTAAAGTTTTAATTATTACTTGGAATTAACCAAGGTATCTGGATAAAATACACAATTCACATTAAATGATTCTTAGGTACTCAATGTTGTAAAGATGATGGCTGTTCATATTGCTTTGTTGAGTTTGCAGCAACTATTTTCATCGACAACGTCAGAAGTTAAAATGCTTTACTAACTAACCAAAATGAGACGTCTTTTAAACCTAGTTGAAGGGAGCGGTCAATTCGGTCAATTTAGTTAGAGGGACCGGTCAACATTCTTCGGACCCCCTGAACCAAAGGTTCGAAGCAACCACGCTGGCACCCCAAGTTCACCAAACTACTCTCTCCCCCTTCACGAGGCAAGGAGTAGAATAACACCCTTCGATGTTTCGGAGAAGCAGTGACCACACTTATCAAGTTCGTTAGTGGTTCTCCTTACATCCGGATAAGGTCCTCATTAAAGACATCTGGATTCGTGAGAAAGGGTTGTGACGTTGGGCTATTCGTGGTTTCTCTTCACTAACCTTGGGGACTTTTAATTAAGATTGATTGCTTTTGCTAAACATTCTTTGTCCAACCAAAAATGAAACGTGATCATGTAAAGCAGGTAGAAATGAAGTGAAGCAGGAGAGTTAGGAAATATATAAACTCAGACTGAGAGTCGGGATAGAGAGGTTGAAGTAGAAGTTGAGTGGTTCGAGAAGTCGAGGTTGAAGTCGGAGCCGAGAATTGTTACAAGTTATCGGCTGGTTAATGTATGTCAAGATATTCTTAGTGGTAAGAGTCAGTTAGATTATTATTGGTAGATTGAGTTAAAATAGTAAAAGCCTTGTCCTGGAGAGCATTTATAATTGTTGTTATATTAGTAACCAAATAATAAATATTATGATTATTGTTCTAACGTCTCTTTGATCTACTTATTGGCTTTTAGTGTTAAAACATTGAGTTTAGCTATGGCACAAGAGGCAAACAGGAATGGGCGGCCGTCACAAGGTAAGCAATATTGCCGTTTCTCATGAACTTTGAACTTATAGAGTCCAATTCTCCTGAAACCAAGAACACCCCCACATTATGTGTCCAGTTCAGCAGGTATCAATACCTGCCCCGGTTGGAGTACTCAAGACCAATAATTAGTTAACTACTTTCAGTAATCCAACCAGAACAATAGATTATGTTCCATAGTTTTGGAAGAGGCGTGGTCATTTCCATTCAACCTAAAATTTCCAAAGAGAAGAGACAATCAGGGCTCTACTAAATGCTCAACCAGAACCCCGTGTCCATGGACATTGCTAAAGTGCGACGTGCTAGCAAAATGTTACATCTGAATTGCAATTGCAAGTGCTACAAGCACTTTACCTTGTTAATATAAACCTTGTATTTCAAATTAAATTGTAATACTAATAGTGTAAATAGGTATCTAGGTATCGTATCTTATACTTCAACCTAATGCGACCGATCATGCAGTTAAAAGTTTAAAGAAGCAGTATATTAAAGTTACCCGCAGTAACGTAAAGATTTAATTAATACTAAAAATGAATCGAAACAGTAACTTAATTTTCATTTAACTTTACGAAATCACTATGCAGAGTTATACATTTATCTTAACGTTTCTTAACCTTTCGAAGGCTGTCATTGGGGAACTCGGCAGATTGAACTGTATCATCTCCATACTGCATATGCTGAACAGACTTTTTTAGGAGTTACCTTTTATAAGATTGTTGAGCAATGGTTCTCAATAACAATTTCCAAGAAGATAGAACATACAAAAACTGCAAATTAAAGCAGAAAATTTTGAAATAATCAATTCCTCACCAGAAAAAGTACGTTTGTGAAATTAGATGTTGGGAAGGAGTTTCTTCCAAGTTCTTAATAAGCAAAGTCAGAATGTTTTTTTTTTTGCATTTAGTTTTCAGATTCGTTTTTCTTCCGAAACTATGATCGCTTTCTAACGGCATCATTCTAGGGCTCCGGAGTTTCCCGATTTTCCCACGGGAGAAGTGGAATCTCTTTCCTTCATCTAAGTGCAACGCAAAAAATGAGCTCAGTGAGGGTGGGAGGGATGGGGGGGGGGGGAAAGAGATAAAAAAAGGAAGAGAAAAAAAATAGAGATAATATAAAGAAACATAGAAAAGCGCAAGGGAGAGAATTCAGAGGGAGGGCAGGCATAAAAACAAGATGCTTTTGTTCCCAAAGTTCTGTAAACGCATTATGCGAAAGAATTTTTTTTTGTATCTCCTATGCATTCTCTAGATTTCTATCTTGAAAGAAGCTCTTCCTTTTGGTAAACATCAGAAACTGCTTTCGCATTTTGCGATAAGTTATCCTGATCTCATTGCGATATTTGAATAATCTGGCAATCGCAGTGGAAGAAATAAGGGTATCGGGATATATATATATATATATATATATATATATATATATATATCTTTTGTAATAAGATGAAACATTTGTAGTTGATGAGATGTATTAAATTTATTAATTCTGAAAAGAGAAAAAAAAGTGAAATAAAAGTATAGACAGATAGACCTTTCAAATTAAACTCAATTCAATATACTTAAACTGAATAGAATTTTTATATTGTAGATACAGAGGCTCAAAAAGGAATAGGGAGAAAACTAATTTTCAAAGATTCTTTGAAAAAAAATCAACAGTTGAGTTTTGACAAAATGATTTTTTTTTACATTTCATATCTGTTGCTAAATGAAACTAAAACAAAGCTCAACTTAGCTTGAAACATTATTATATAATTATAAAATTATTCACATTTGTTGTGCTAATTAAAAGTAGTGATCAAAAAAATACTAGGGCAGTTAAAAATATAAATTAATAGTTACCTATTTTTTTAAAAATATTCCTAAGTAATGTGTTCGGCCTCCTCAAACTTGTAGGACCTCATTTAGTCTTTTAGACATGGATTTCATCAGATCTTAATACAAATTTTATTCTGTTACTTTTCATTCTGATATGAGTCTCCTCTAAACTCATCATGGTTTTAATTTTATAAATTCTATTTGGTAAATGACCATACACAAAAATGCTCTATAGGATTAGTAGGCATGGAAAACATGCTGGAGTGCTCGAACAGACTCGGATCGAATGAGGGAGCAAGCCATAGCATGCATAAGATGTTTTTCGTTCTAGATAAGTTGTCGATCAGTATTGCGCGGTTACGAGGCACGGAATCACCTATAAATATGATATCTAGATCGACAGCACCTTGAAAATATAAACGAAAGTCTCAAAAACTTCGTTTCTGCATCCCCATCTCAAAGATTCGGAGATTTGTTCAGCCGTTCAGAATAATGCTTGTCCACACCACGACTACGCTTGACGAAAAATGATGCCTTTCCATGATGTTTTCCTAGTGAAGACGAGCTCCACGTTATCACCATATCGTTGGCCGATGAGAATCGGACTATAAGCGAGAATCGTCACCGAACATCATATTGGCTCACTGTTTCAAATTCAATTATTGATATTCTAAATTACCGTTTAAACGATTGAGTTTATGTTTAGATGTGAGAGATATGCATACTACCTATCGTTTGGCAAAGATACAAATGTGACCGTTGTAAGCAGTTTGTCTGTAAACTCGTACTCCTGTAGCAACTAGCGTATAGCTGCCACAGAAGTACGAGTCAATCTAATGTCCAGCAGTTATTTCCAGATATAGGTTATGGCGAACAGCTGTGACACTTGGCCGACCTTGTATTGGTCGTTGGTTAACATTTCCCGCAACCTTTGCCATCATCTTGTGATCACTCACTAAATTCAAGACACTTCTGTTTTTGATCATCTAGATTCGAGTATTCAAACAATTCTTCCTTTCACAAACATGTCCAGTTTTTGTCAATGTGTCAGCATTTGCTTTATTTAATCGTTAACAACATTTTTTGCATAGGAATTGAACGAAACCTGATGATCTACTTCTGCTGATTAACACGGTTTATCCGCCATCCGATGCGCGCAGGCGTTTTGCGGATGAAGATTTCGACTGAAATGTTTTGCATAAAGATAGAGTTCAACTTCAATAGATAATTCTCCACTAATAACTTCGAACGAATTAATCGGAATTTACTCGTCTTTTATAAATTATGATAAGATTTGGACATCAGCGTACTCAAGTGATTTTATAAAATTTTCAAATATCTGTTATCTTTTTTATTTAAAAAAGATGAGTACCCTTACTTTCTAGAAAATCCTCATAATCATGCAGTCATTCGTCTTCTGTGAATTGAACAACAAATTTCAAATTTTGATGAAGATTGTACCAACATACATACATTCTACAACTCTCACAGAAACTGTTCAGAAGATATTTTCGACGAATTGTGCATCGAAAAGCACTCGATGTTGAGCTCGTTCTGTTTTATCGTTAGCAGTGTCTAATGTAGATTCCAGATGATAGCTGAACTTTTTTTCGTTCTCATTCTCATTTTTAAGCGTGCCTTTTTGAATTTGCTGTCTAGGTGATGTTTTCTCAAAATTTCGAAAACACTCCAGCGGAAAAGTCTGTCGCACGAGTTTATCAGGTCTTATGATAAACTAGTGATGCATTAAATTTCCATACGAGAGCTATTCCAAAAGTCCCCGTGTTGTGTTAGGAATTGAGAAACGGGATAAAGTGCCGTAGATCATTCTGACTTTTTATAAGAAGTCCGTGAGTATGACGCCTTGCGTATCCCAAAATATCACAGCCATCCTTTTTTTAGGCAGATTACGCCATCTTCACCGTATTTGGAGTACTTTCCTGGAAGCAACACATTCTTTGGATTGTTACTTGGTGTCCTGTGGATTTCACATCTGGATGATGATTTTAGCTCTCAGCGGTGGAGAGAACTCGACGCTGCAGAAATGTGAACCAACCTATTCTAAACTAAGTTTGTTTTGGCGCATTTAGCAAATGCCTACACTCAAATAGATGGTTAAAGAAACTTTCCTCATCTACGCCATCTTTCGAAAAAAAAAACAAGTACTTTTTAAATCAACTTCCTACGCATTTGCGGTGGTTTCTTAGAAAATATATTCTTTTTAGATAATCTTAAATTAAATTTTCATGGTTTCACATTTTATTTGTTAATCCTGAGGACTTTCCCCCATTTTGAGGTCCTTATCACACACTTTCTTTCCCTACCGCTCAATATTAGATATGTGATAGAGAAAGCAGTTGGTAACGAAGGAAAACCTCAAACTTAGCAAAATATCCTCAAGCTTAGCAAAAAAAAAAAAAAAAAAAAAAAAAACCGATTCAGCCCGAAATCGAGTGGAGGATGAAATGGAAAATGTCTGACACGCTAGGCTATCTTAACTATTGCAGGGTACTTTTTACAAAATGAAATATGTAAAATGAGACCGCCTAACAAACAAAGCATGATTTGCGCAAATTAAATGTTGAAATGAATTGAATATAGAAACGTGTATATAATCGAATACAATTCGAATCGAGAAGTTGTCGCAAATTAACGGTTATAGGATGTAATTAATAGCGAGTAGTTGTAACTAATGTGTGTGAACTTAAATCGATAATTGACCGAATGCTTAAAGAATCTTCTAGAGTGAGCGGATGTTGTTATACGCCAGCGAGCCACCGATGTTTATGATTAAATTTACTTGAATCCGGACAGTTGAGTAAGAAATTTATCTGATTATTATCCCACGCTAGACTGCTGGTGCGTTGAGAGTTGGTTGTCATAAAATGGAAACAATCAATATAAATTAAAAGTATAATAGAGTAGGAAGTTCAAACAAGGGAAACTATAAAAGAAGGAATAGTGAACGTTTTCCTACGCTTGTGAGCTTTCAGATCATAGCTAGAAAGGCTCTACTTCGGGTCAAGGATGAGAACCATCATTTCCACTTCTTCTATGGACTCAAACCCGGACGGTTCGGTTAGAGAAGTACCTATTTATTATTCTAAGTGTTAAATCGAACGCGTGCAGGGATTAATTTCCTTAGAGAGAGTAGAATAAAAAACGACATATAAACATTCATAGCTTGAATAAAAATAATGAATTCTCTGAACAGAGTAATGGACTCGTAAAGAAGTTACGAGGAGGTACTGCATGTTGTTGTAGCTTTACGAGTATAATATAAATATATTACAGGTAAGTGGAAGTAATTTCCCGCGAAAATACTTTCCCTTTATTTTAACTTCAGTTTTTATGAAAATCTATTCTCTGATCATAACGAAACACAGTATTCCAAAAACTATGGAAGCCATTGTAGAAATTATTAGCGGCATCCTTGCGCTCTTTTATTGACAGTATAATTGACTCTTTTTGCAATGCCTGTGTAAGAGAAATTAACACAATTATAGACACGAAAATTATGAGAAACGGTATGGAAAATTGATGTAATTAATATAAATAAAAATAGGTTAATATACACCTAACTCTTTTATTACAAAGTAGATATGTTTCTTAGAAAAACCATGCAAAAAATTGTATAAAAATATACTCATGGACAAAAAAATTAGCGCACCAAGAAGGAGTCGTCAAAATGAAACGAAATTTTACATACGTAATAACTACTTTGATATAAGTAAATGATTAGAAAATCAAAGAAAAAGGATCATTTATTTCAGACAAAAAAGCAAAAGAACGGAGGATTTAATACCCTGTTGAACCCCCTGTAGCGCGAATGCACGATGCGATACGATCGGGTATTGAGGCATACAAGTTCTATATGATGTCTTGAGACATTTCGTTCCATATTTGCTGTAACCTTTCCTCTAGTTCGTTCAAACTCGTGAGATGCCCAACTCGCCGTCTCACATGATCCCAGATATGCTCGATTGGAGACAAATCTGGGGATCGGGCAGGCCAAGGAAGGATAGTAACAGTGCGGAGACAGTCTTGTGACACCCTTGCCGTGTGAGACCGAGCATTGTCTTGTTGAAAAATGGCTCCTGGGAGGCTTTGTATGAGTGGCAACATATGTGGTCGCAGTATGTCATGGACATGCCGCTAGGCTGTCATGGTGCCACGGATCAATTCTAGGGGTGACTGTGTATTGTAGGAAATAGCACCCCATACCATTACACCAGCTGTGGGAGCGATATGTCGCTGTAAAGCAAAGGCAGGATTGGGCGTCAAGGGCAGCACACGTAATGGGCGCCGCAATCCCAAATGTCCATCAGCTAGGTGCCTTCGTAAGGTTCGAGAAGACACATGGGCCCCAAGTGAAGGTGCTATTTGTGCCTGGATAGCGGCCGATGAATCAGTTGGCTGTACGCGTGCACTTATTACGAAGTGGCGGTCTTCTCGACGACTGGTCTGTCGAGGACCTCCTGAGCCTGGTCTTCGTGTAAATGACATCTCTCGGATCTACCGGTCCCAACACCTCTTCACAACACAATCAGAGCGGCTTAATTGCCGAGCTACTTGCCTGGCTGACCACCCAACTTCCATCATGCCGATGATTCTCCCTATCTAAAACTGCGACAGCTGCCATATTGTCTTTGAAAACAGCGTAATTGCATGTCTACCTCATCTCTTCCATTGTAAATGATTCAACACACTCAAACAAGCTTTAGTTACCTGTTTTATACTGCTTGGAGAACGACGTTACACTCCCTCTATCGGCTATATGTAATGCGCAATCACGCTGCATTTCTAATCATTTGCATATCTCCCCGACATGTACTTTCATGCCAAGTGTCGTTACGATCCCGCAATTGTTTCTTCGTGCACTAATTTTTTGTCCATGAGTGTACATGCGATGTATAGTAAATTCGAGGATTGTTCCACAACTTTAAGAAAATCATGTAAGATGAAAAAAGTCCAAATATTTTCCCAAACAAACCGTGCTAAAAAGTAATAATGAAATGGATGTTTCATATTTATAAAACGAAAATTATTAATTTTTATTACAAAAAAAATTAAAATAGTGTACAGTGAAAATTCAGTCTTAAATACATCAACGTATAAAAATTCAAATCGTTCTTAGTAATAAAATTACTAACAAACAACTATTCATCGCTATTTGATAACAAGCGTGCATGTTTATTACAAAATGGATCAAAAATACTATCATGAATAGATATTCAATATGTCTGGCCCAACTGTCGGCTTTGATTCGAATGAAGAATTTCTTTCGGTATTAACGGCCTCTGTTGGATTTTTGTTGTTGTTGTTACAAAGCCGGTTTGTTTGGATTCTCAAGTTGCTTATATAATTCTTGATATCTTGCTACACGAAACTTAAGATTACTTTGAAATTTTAATGCACGCTCTATATCAGGATCACGAGTAAGAAAATGTTGTTCCATACTTGCAACAAGTTTCAAGTCTTAGTTTCAAGTCGATAGCTGAACTTCACCTTCGACTTCGTCATTCTCGAATTCTTTATTATCATAAACTGTCACAAATTCGATCAAATCGTCCTCATCCAAAGGGCTCTGTAGCATCAATTCTTCGATGTCAGCCATTTGCATGTTGTTAAAAACTTCGACACCAATTAGATAGTGTTATAATTTCAGAATGCACAATGGATTTTTGTACTACAAAACTTCCACTTTTGGCACATGATGGCAAACTTTTTCGTTACAAACATTTAATGTCAATTCGCGCAACTGTTTGAAGGCAAAAGAAGCGTGTTAAATACAATCCATAATAATAAATTTTCTCCATGCTTCCACAACAGTCAAATTTCTTCCACTGAGTCTAAAATAGATTTAAACATCACATGTGTCTCTCACACATGTGTGGGCATAAACCAACCGACTTGTGATTACACTGTCGAAATTCGAATTAAAAACAATCGGCGAGATTCGTGCTAAGACAAAAATTCGTGAAAAAAAGTATTTTGGTGAACCGTGTTATTTCAAAATCGTGTAAAAAAAGACAGTGTAAATAAAGAGTTGGGAGCATATACACAAGTGTCTTCAAAAGGTTGATGACATTTGATGCGTTTTTGGTTTCCTTTTCTTGAGGTGGGATGTTGGATTATATGGAATGTCGAATAAGCAAAGATCAGAAAAACGAGACATTAATTTACTCGAAAATAACTTTTGTATATCACTGGCATCGACAGCTCTATCAACTGTCGGCATAGTTTGATGCTGCAATTTCTGACAAGAATGTATTAGCGTCTCTCTTCATACATTATTGTATGAATTTGATCAACTTACAATATTTCATAAGATTTCCTGCTTTCGATATTTTGCGAAAGTAAATGGATTACAATAAATGCAAATATTATAAGAATTACGAAATTAAATTTTATCACTTGCTGCTTAGAGTACACATTTTTATTGATTCAAAAAAATTTCATTTCGAATGATTGTATTGGCTTCGGGCTCATCTTCACGGATATATTGACAAATTATCTTTGTTTTTGTAAAAAAAAAGCTAAGTACAATTTGCATTCTTAGTATTTTTTTTTAAACTATGAATGGAAAAAACAGGTTTTATTGAAAGAGAAAAAATATAAAAGGAAAAATTGCTTAAAATGTAATTATAAAAATCAGAATTGGTAAAAATTATAAATCAGAATTGGTAAAAATTATAAATCAGAATTGGTAAAAATTATATCAAAGTCCATAACATTAAGAAAAATTCATATCTGAATTCCTAACAATAAAATGCTAAAAATAAAGCAAATATTTTGTGGGTAATTTTGGTAAAGTAGTTTTATTAAAACAAAACATTACCATAGAAAGAAATTTTTAATTCTCTTTCAACCACTAAAAAGGGAGAACAGGAAAGAAGATAACTTTATGAAAAAACACAAACACGCACAAGTGCTAAAAGGGGAAATCACTTTTAAACCTACTTTCTCTAAACTCAAAGGAAAGAAGTATTTCGGTCATGAAATATTTGTAGGTCTGCAATGACAAGAACTATATTTCTTTTATAAGAAGAAAGAAACTTGTGAAAGAGCTGAAGCTAAGATTTTTTATTTTTATTTTATATATACAACACGATTGGTTTATTTGGTTTTCTTACACGTCGACTTATCTTCTGTGGATTTCAGGAGGCTAGATAACATACAATAATCTAGAAAATATGATAATTTTTTAGCAATAATTAAAATTTTACGATACCCCTCACGTTTATAATTTTATTAATATCTTTAAAATATTATCTGTTACTGGCGCGCGGGGGAGGGGAAGAGCGCTTATGGTCCACGATTAGCCCGTTGGCGAATCTTGTAGGGTCTTGTTATCAATTCTTACAAATTAAAAAAATTAAGGTACGCTGTTTTTATTCAAATTTTTCTTATGTGCTGTTATGTTAGCTGGCCTTGCAAATTTATTCGATGAGAATTGCGAATCGGATGTGCTTTGCGTAGAACATTTAAAGATGAAATATACCACCAGACAATACCTGCTATTCCATCACGTTTCAATGATGTACGATAATGGGTGGAAATAAGAGTGCATTGCGATTCGAACTCTAAAACAAATTCGGAAATCCTCCCTTCGTCACGTCTGTAACATAAGATAAGTCAGAATCCTGTTTGTTTTTTTTTCTCCCGAAACAGCGGCGATTTCATCTTGCACAGTTTAAAGGCATCGAATTTCCTAAAGAAATAACGGGCCTTGTGTTGCTATTGCAACTTTCCCTCCTTTTTCTCGGTCTCTGGGGTCCAGTTTCACTTTGGAATCGTCTGAGATATTTATCTCGAGGAAGGCGTATGCCTTAAAAAGATTAAAAGTGGAGGGCGTTATGTTCATTGGAGTTTCAGTCAAAAAAAGGGCGTGGCTTCCTTATCTGCCAGTATTGTTTACATGTACGTGAAAATTCTAATCTTCGTGAACCATTGCATAGTCTTCACCTATATGCATCAAATATGGAGCATTTGTTAATCCTTAGAGTTATTAAATAATTCTAAATCTTTCTATTGATGGTATTTGGAACATTTTACACATAAGTTAATATTTAAGATAGTACTAAGCTTTAAAATAAATGTCCTCAGATATACTCTAGGGGGTTGTATCAATATTTGCTTCCAAAGCTGCTTTAGAGCTAATTTTAAGAAGATGTCTTATTTTATATATATTGGAACGCCGTGTTATTACTTTCTTCACTTTCCATTTATAATGTTATTTAAAACAACAATAAAGCAAATGACTAATGAACAGAGAGTCACATATAGACGATATCCGAGTCATTTTGTACCAGATCTAAGAATAATCGGTATTTAATGCCTAACTTTTTCTACTTGTGACAACAGTCTCTATACGCGTCCGATCCAATGTTTCATATAATCTAGTGTTTACTTTACAGAAACTATTGGATTCGAGTCCTTAAAAGATTAAAAATTAAAAGACGAGAGATCCTAGTCATTGACCCTAAGCAGATCTTTCCTAGCTATGATATGATATCTTTTCACGCTTTTGGCACGTTCTTTCACTATTCCATCATTTATAATTTAAGTTCCACTTGCTACCACCAACGAACTTCCATGTACCAATCTTTGTGTTAAATTTTTCGTTGCTCATAAAGCAATTTATCAAATCTGTTAATTATACTTCAAAAATTCCAATCTAAGTTTTACTTCACCTCTTCCAACATAAGTCATGTTTTATTTATTGTGAGAGATATACAATTCAACGAAATTCAACTAAAGTACTTACAGTCTTAACTACTTACAGCGCAATCTACATTTATTTAATCTGCATTTCTTCAACTCTCTCGAATTCTACCCAATTTAAGACACATATATAACTAGTGATTGTTTTTATTCCTATGAAATTGTTTTTGGAAAAAAAAAACTTCTACTAATTTTTTATCAGTTTTTTTTACTACAATAATTTTTTTTTATCTAATGACAGAAAGGTATGGTTCATTTTAGTTAAACAAAACTTTAAATTGCCTTCAACTTTCTTACAGAAATGTATTTTTACTCGAAAGTAAAACTATTTGAAAAATCGAGACGTTTAAATATTTCTTGTTACAAAATAAAAGAGGGAAAAAAGAAGTCACTTCCTTCAAACACATCTAAAGTTTTATTTTATTTGGTAAGATAATTTCACGAGTAAATATTCCGCAAATAGTATGTGAATTGATTCCACGTTAGCGTTAAGTTTATTCTACAGAGAAAGTATATTTCTGATGTCAGATCCCCCCTTCATTTTTGTGTTTATGTTTAAATACCAGGAAAAACAAACTTAGAAACTGTCTCCCTCGTCGCTGTTGGGCTGTGCGTTTCCAAGCAAATTCAACTTATAATTCAGGAATAGAAATTTTCCCTTCGGCGATCATCCCGTTTCTTTGACAGTTAAAACATTTTCGGGGTAAAGATTTTCTCTCCTTTCCCATCGGAAATGAAGGGAAGAGAACACGTTTCACTTTCCTTCCATTTGTCCAGAGGGTGGACGAAGAGGAGCGTTTGAAAGGTTTCGAACGCATGAAACTCAAACACTCTGGATTAGAATTTTAAAAATGATATGTTGGATTGGTTCTCAATTTCAAAATGAAAAATATTTAAATGTCATCTTCTTTATTACAAATCGGTCGGTGGGGGTAACAACTTGTACAGTTGACGAGAAAGAAGCCTTCAAAATGCCTGATTTCACTTTCGTATTTATTTGCTAGAATTTTTATCGCTGTGAGAGAAAGTAAAATCAGTCGCAAAAAAGCATAAGAGAGAAAAACCCTCATAACCTTAGAAACTTTAAGCTTCAATAGACAATGAGAGTAATATTATAACAAAGCATTGAATGATATTGCAAGTGGTATACTAATTAACTTAATATTTAGAGTGAAGTTCAAAAGACTGGATGAATTGATTGTTTGTTAAAACCGCACTTAAAAGCAACATGAGGGGTAGGGGGGGATGGACCTCGTCATCTTGATTCTCGATCAGGTGACGAGGACGACACTTGAGTTCGCAAATCTCTTTCTAGACTTCCAATATAATGCCAACGGGAAGCCATAAGATTTAGAGTGCATCATCGACCAGATTTAGAGTGCATCATCCTGCTGAACGAGGGGGGAAAGCCTTCAGTGGCACCCGGGTTCGAATCCACGATCAACGGAAACAACACTAGTTGGCTGCGGGTTCACAGGTTTTATTTAAATTATAACAAGTTCTACTTACCATTAAAAATATTTTTACCAGTATTCCTTATAATAAAGGGTATCATATGTTTCTCTTGTATAGTTTTGTACAAAAATTTACCCATGATGCCATTCATTCGACATAATGGTTTGTCAGCTTTAGACGAAAAAAGACCCGCAAAGGAACATATCTATCACCATGATTTAGGCATGAACAAAATATTGTATTTGTTTGTCTTATTTTTGGAAGACTTAAGTAGCTAATACGATGTGATAAAAATAAATTACAATTACTATCATCACCAAAAAGTAATTTACTCCATTTCATTTTTACATATCCATTTTAAAGGAATTTAAGTAAACTTTATTACGGCCTTTCTGTTTTTTTTTCGAATATACCAGTGAGTTTTTGCTGAGAGGATAACCAAGCAATACAGGATACCAAAAAACGGGTTTTCAAAATCGAGTACAAAGTACTCACTTTTGAATACTTCACATACTCAAAATAGCTCCGATTCCAACTTATTCAAATTTAAGACTCACACGTACTCATTTTTAGTAACAGGTACGTACTCAAAATGGAAACTTTACGTACTCATTTTCAGTAACAGGTACGTACTCAAAATGGAAACTTCACTTACTCGTTTTTGAAGATACTTGTTCATCAAATACTTGTGTGTAATAGAAAAATGAGTATACCATGTATTCATTTTTGAATCTGTTACCGTTCCGAATACGAGAAGAAACAACAAAATAAGTATGTAATTCATTCGTTTGTGAATATGAGTGTTAACTGTTAAAAAAAACCACTTATAAACACTGCTGTCCAATCCATACTATTGTCCAACTCCATCCCCATTTGTACAGTTTATGTTTTAATGCAATGTATAATGAGGTACCATTTAAAATATAGGAAGCACTAATATGAAAAGGTACATAATTAAACAGATTTTTTACTTCTTTTAAATATACATCTAGTGAAGTTACTAAATATAAGTGAGAAAAGCAGTGCTGTTTCAAATAGCAAATTAAACAACTTATTTAACCCTAAATTATCATTTAATATTTGCTAAAGTGCAATTTTATATGCATTTTCTTGAAATTGAATACCTTCGTCTAAAAGTTGTTTCAAAACTTGAATAAGTGGTTCACAAAAATTGCCTTATACCTGTATTTTTCAACATCTGGGGGAATAATAAACATTTGCTAAGAAAATAGAATCTAAAGATAACTGAAGGGACATGGGTAGATCTTTAATTGTGAAATAGACAATTTCTAACTTATGTATACCAGTATGTGACCCCAGTGGATATACTAATTTAACATCATCCATATATATGCTCATTAGTTATTGTATCTATGGCTAGAAAAGTTGGATTAGAATAGTAATAAAATCCATCTCGGATTCTATATAAAACACAGTCTCTAGCGCTAAAAAAATGCTTACTTACATATTACCTAAATTCTTTTGTTTGAAGCAAAATTAAATTAATTTCAAGCACATTGCATGAACAGATTTTATGAACTATCATTGCCGATTACAAGTAATTTCGAATACTCCCATGTCTACTGAATACACTAGATAGTGTTAACTTTAATAATTTTAGTACAAAACTAGCGCAGAATTTACTATGTCTTAATTACGAAACTGAGAATTAATCTTTTACTCATAGATATCAGGTTATATGCTTAAAAGCTTCACAAAAACATTTAAGTTGTCTGAAAACTAACCAAACAAAACATATTTAAATATAGCTAACCAGTGAATGATATTATCAGCTAAAAAGAGTGCATATTTATAGAAAAATTAACAAAAGTCTAAATGCCCACAATTTTGAATTGTAAAATTTTAACAACAAAAGTTAAAAAGAAAAATATTTTAAATGTAATAGAACACAGAAAACTTGGTTATTTAGTTAAAGACACAGATATCAATGAAAATTTGGTGCAGTATATTCATATTTTATTCTATGCATGAGCTCCAATATTGTATATAAAAGATACTATAATTCAGAAGAGCTTAATTACACCTTAACTATTCATATTTATTTTTCAGAGGGCTTAAAATAATTACATTGCTGAATAAATATTGGGTCCTTTATTTTAACATGTTAGAATCAACCGATGATCTAATGATACGTAACAATATTTATACATGAAATAATTTGAAATACAAAATAAGCTTAATCAAAGTAAAAAGATGAAATTGCCATTAACTGTTCCAAAATGTATTTGCTTAAAGCAGAAAATATTTTAAAGCTTATATCGGAAGTATACAAACAAAGGCCAGAAGCAAGTTGAAATAGGTTTAGTTTACTGAATGACATTTTAACAACTCAATTAACCAAGAATAAGACTATAGATATATAAGAATATTATCAGATTATTTCTTAACGAATGTAAATAACTGAATAATGATAATATTAAAAATATGAAAATATTAAAAATAAATTATCGTAATAATACTGATATACAAGTTTTAAACAACTAGTACTTAGAGAAATCCGATGTGAATTTAGTCTATTAAACTTATGTTTTTTATATTACATAAGTTTAAGACGTTAGTAAAATTACTAAATATACTCAATATATTATTTTCTACCAATTTAATGATATGGTGAATATGATAAAAGTTTACCTTATTTAGGTAGATTATTTAGAAAAAAAGATAGTGTAAAAAAGTTTACTTAGTTACCTAAGTCATATGAACTCATTTTAAAATTCATGTGTTCTTACACGCGTAGAGTGTTAAATACGAAATATAGTTTGAAATATTTAGGCGAAGCATATTTGTTTTTGAACCCCAAATTTTGAAATAGTAGCCGGTATACAAAATAAACTGTTGAAGTCCTTAATATGTATAATAATTTTTTGAGTGTCGATTATCGGCTTACATTTTTTTTTGTTTTGGTTTTGAATTTATGTAATGTTTTACAATCGATAAAGATAAACGTTCAAATGTAAACACACTCATTTCAAAATTTCAAAATGAGTAAGTGCGTGTTTTCATTTTCGTGTATTTTTTTTTCTCCCTGCATCACTTAAAAGATATTTTACGAGAGAAACCTTTGCATTTAAATTGTCAGCACGATTAATTTATTAGTTACCTGGAAGAAAAATTGCTGTTTTACACGGATCCCCGAATAAAGCCTTTATTAAAAAAAAAACTATTTTGTCAAGTTGATTTAAAGTTTATTTAGGTCGACCACATCAGCTGGACTATTAGAAACATTACCTTTTTTATCTAAAATTGCTATTTCAAAACGTTTACTATTTGATATGACAGTCTTAAATTTGGAGCAATGTCACTTTCAGAGTTTTCAAATGATTAGTAATACGATTGCGGATGTCAATGGAATATTATCTACGCTTCGTGGTTTTCAATTTAACATGAAAGTATAATATGTTACTTAAGTTATTTTTATTAGAACAAAACGCAATTTTCCGTGAAAAGGTATCATGCGTGAAAAATCACCCAGGTAAATAGTTTTTTTTTAATATTATTAAAAATGCAAATTACAGTTAACACTGATTTTTCCTGTAATAATTTAGGGCATCAGTAGGGATACCGTTATTATAAGAAAGTCCAATTTTGTTATGTACTTCGTTAGCTGAGCAACAAAAACTTATCTGGAGTGATATTTCACACAAGAAACCGTAAGTTTTTTTTTTTTAAAAAATCAAGACTTGATTTGCTCTTAAGTGTCGTAGTTATAATATTTTGTAGTGTTTCCTATTTCTAGTTTAAATTTTAAAATACAAACTAGAATTAAGCAAGATGACCTGTTAGAGTTAGGATTTTTCCTCAATGAGCCATTTCTTAAAGAACGATTAGAAATACCGAGTTTGCCTCATAATCGGAGGACAATATTACTAGAAATACTTGACGAAATGGTTGAGGAAAATAACGCCAATACCACCACCCACATCAAGAACCACCCACATCAAAAGAATGTTGTATATTTGGACGTGTAAGGAAAGAAGATTGAAAACTTACTGTGTGATGTACAGTACGTAGCAACTCCATTTGTAAAACACATCGAAATATTATTTGCAATAACTGCAAAAATAAAATTTGTAATTTTTTGATGAAATATGTCATTCTTACTATACATCTAATCTCATTTACATGTCTTTATTAAATACACAAAAAAAATTATTTACAAAGGTGAAATTACACTCACGATACTGTTAATATGATTTTTAGATTATACTTTTTAAGGGTAAATCAATCTTATAAGATCTCTTTCGAGCCATCCAAAATTTAAAAATCAGAACTAAATAACAATATATAAAATTCGCAAGCTTTTCATTGCTATCAAAAGGAGTAAATTCGCAGACTACAAAATTGCGCAAAACTTATAATCAAAAAAATTTAATGCACATAATCAGGAAACTATATTTCAATGGTCAAAAAGTGTTTGAGGGCTATTGCAGATACTTGTAATTTTTTTTCTTCCACGTTACAAGCGCTGATCTTTAACAGAACTGATTTCTTAACATTAGATAAGTTGAAAAATTTCATATTTCGCAAAGCTCTTCTTAGACTTTTTGTGCTGTGGATTTAAAAGAATTGAGTAACTGAGTGTTAAATGGGTATTGTCAGCATTTGCTGGTATAGAATTTTACTTCAAATACTTTCAAGAGATCTTTAATACCAATCAATAAATAGTTAGTTTTCAATTTTAAAAACATTAAAAAATCAACAATTTGTGTTGTTAAAAACAATTGTAAGTAAAATAATTATTTTAAATCAAGTTTTCGTTTAAAGATGGACTAGAAGGTATAAAAAATATTTTTTAAAATTCAAAATAATGTATAATTTTCAAATGTTTGGGTCGCTTAATTATGATACCTAAGTAATGATATATAAACTAAGAACCATAGTTGCTTACATATGAGATTAAAAGAAGTATTAATGAATCACTAAATTACAACAGTATGTATCCTGATTCATGAGAACTAATCTTTTAAGAAACGTGTTAAATACAGTAAACTCATGCAATTCATTTTGAAGTCATAACGGATAAAAATGTTTAACATTTTTTTTCAAATATTTAATCCACTTCTTTTACATTAGCCCTCCCATAATTTTTACATCTCATACAATTTACATTTGAGCAATAAATTTTTCAAAAATTGAACTTTTGTTTATTTATTATTTTTTTATTTTAGCGAAATGATAACAGAAATTCAAAAACATAACTGATTACACGACGATAATTACAAATTCTTCGAAAAAAAAAGTTTAGTTAATTTTAGAAGGAAACTACTTCAGAAATGTTTTTAAGTCAGAATTATTCTTTCGAAATAGAGATAATATATTGGTAAGTATATATTGATAATATATTGGAGAGTAAATGTATTAGAGATAATGTATTGGTAAGTATATACTGATAATATACTGGAGAGTAAATGTATGTAAAAGTATCAAAACATTATGTAACTCATTTTGTCTATTTCGTGTATAAAAAGGACGCATTCTAAATAACTTTAAAAAATAAGGAAAAAGAAACTTCTTTTTAACTACATCTCAGGTTATGAACAAAAAAAACTGATTGGAGAATTCTTTTTTTTTTTTTTTTTTGATTATTTTCTTTACAATTTTTCTTAAAGATTTTACATTCCAAATAAGATTTCCAAGTATGCTTACAAGATTAAGAATTAATGTAAAAAATCTTCAAAAAATCAATTTCTATCTGAAAAATGGTGCTACTAAAATTAGGTTTTGGGAAAAGGAGAAAAGCAAAACACTTATCAAATGGCGCCAGATTTATTTGCATCTTTTTCAGATTTGTTCGTCCGAGACCTCGATCGCTTTCAAAAGGCATCATTCGAGGGTTTCAGAGTTTCTCTTTTCTTCCCAAGGGAAAACCAGAATCTCATTTCCTATTTAGAGACATTCATTCCTGAAAAACAATTGGAGAAGGAGGGTTACAAAGAGGGGACCGAATCTAATCTAGATGCAACATAAAAATATTTACTTAGTGCTTGCAATAATAAGACGAGATATTAAAAAAAAGAGGAAAGAATCACGCAGAACATGTAAAAACATCAAAAGAGGAAAAACAGATACGTAGTTAGATGTTTTTTCCAGAGAGTTCTGAAGTATGGATAACTAGACGTTTCAACTCTCAATGTCAACCAAATGTATCATGGAAAAAATATTCAGTAAATTTTCATTCTTTTTTTTTCAATAAGAAATAAGTGGACTATTTTTGCATTCAGTAATTAATAATAACTTCATCATACAGTTTTAATTATTAAAAGAAATAATCGATAAGAAACTTAATTTTCTTGTATGTCTTAAGATGTCTCTATGTAATGACTCTCAAGAATCATACATTTATCCTAGAATTTTATTATCTTTCGAATGTCTGTCCTTGTAAAACTCAACAGATTGAACTCTATAATCTCCATACTGCGGTTCATTTCAATCTACGGCCTGCTGAAACAGAATAGAAAATAAAGAAATAGCTCTAATTTTCAATATTTAATACTTAAGGATCAAAAGACGTTCAGAATGAATTTTATCCTGATATTTGAATTACTTCTTAGTAATCATTAAAATTTTACATTACCATTAAGTATTAGTGAATATCTGTTGAACTCTTCAAGCGCATGATATATCACTTTGCATTAGATTTTTTTTTTGGAGTTTTGTATTTGAAAGTGATTTTCAAATAAATATGTTTATCTTAATCAAAATCCGTATTAAATTCTTTTATAAAGAGAAAGTTTTTTGATGTAGAGAGAAGAGGATACCTCTCACACAAAATGCCATGACGATATGATTTCCTTTTTTTTGACTCTTCAATAACGGAGTTATTTTGAAAGAAATGTCCATTTTTTTTCCATTTTGCCTGTAAATCCAAAAGTGTTGATCACCTGTTCTTCGAAGTTTATGTTATAAGGGTTCCGTAATGGGAAGAAAGGGGGACTAAGTTAAGTGTTCACGAACTTAAAAAACGATTCAGAGCAACTGTTTTTTAGAACACATTAAATTCACTGCACTCTACACGAGTAGAGAGAGGCTGATGGACGATTAATTTGTTGAGGCTCGAAGACATCCAGTTGGCCTGAAAATAAGATTCGAAAAAGCAGAAAATAAATATTTTTAAAGTATTTATAGGGAATTAATAAGATATATTGGTATGGATTATTTGTTATCGTAATAATTAAATAAATATAAGAAAATATTATTGATAAACTTCATATCAATTCAGCGTCTCATTCGAAATTCATTCTGAACTATTAAAAACAAGTTTGCTTTGTGACGCTGAGTTTTTTTTTTTATTTTTTATCTCGAGTATCTATAGAGGGCCATTAATAAAATAGTGAATATACATAAGGTTTCCCTTTTGCGTATTTTTCCAATAATTAAATTTTTATTCATCGCACTTGAGTTCTTACAATCGATGAATGAATTAAACCAAGGACATTCTCAGCCTATAAACAGTTCAACCTTAAAAGAATTTTTAAACTCTCTTTATAATTTTGATCGGGTTTAAATCATCTCATGGTTTTGGATTTTGTTTCCCCCCTAATCGTATGAAACACTTTTCAACTTATTGCAGTCTAAAATATTAATCTTCTTTGACACGGCTGACAATCTTGTTTCATCTCCGCTTAAATGACTCCTTCGAAATGAAATATTTTGGCAAATATTTTAGTTGCATTTGAAGGTCTTGGGATGACATTTCTACCGCGATATCTTCATAAAGTGAAGTTTACATTCTGTCTCATTTAACTGACAGCTTAAAATATTAAGCTCGGATCGGTCCGATGACCGTTCGGGCATTTGATGTACTTAAATATAAACGCACGGAATAAGGGATTTTGGAGAATTTTCTCGAGTCAATACATTCATCAGGAGTTTAGTCTAAAAGCCATGGATATTACTATAAAAATTAAATATTGTACATTCGAGAAAATGCAATTCCGTTAAGAATTCTTTAATAAAGAGTCGCAATTTTGGTTTATTGGCATTTTTAAATTAAAATCTGATCCTTGAAACATAATTATGGGGAAAATACAGTCTAACCTCTATATTTCGATCTTCGATGTATAGCAAAAGAAGTTGTTTTATAAACTTGTTACAACTGTTCTTCATTAGTTAATTCTACCGAAATCTTTCAGTCTATTTAAAGTTAATTAGTATTAGACTCTAATGAAGATTCGCACGAGCAAAATTTTATCCTGAAGCATAGATAAGGTCTTTCTCTCTCGAATCTTGCTTAGCTTGCCAATCCTAGATCATGATTTAAAAATGAAATCTTAGCTTAACAAATCATAGGCTCTGATTCAAATATTTCTCTTTAACAATAGCTTCTTATCTTAGTACTGCGACTAAGAGGCACTTCAATCCGAAAGATTCAGTACATTGCTTCAATCCAATATAGTAATAACTATCAGCATGCCGAGTTATTCTCTACCTTCCTTCATTTTCCATTTTCTTTCAATTCTTTTCCCTTTATATATCGCTATATTTAATTCAATTCACATTGCTTCTATCTTCATCTAATTTACCTAATCCCGTTTTATTTTAGTTGGGAAGAAATTGTAATTTTGTACAATTCTAACTATTATAAAGTCCTCGAGATTAGTGAAGAGACAATCGCGAATTGTCCAACGTCACACACTCTGAGGGTGGTAGGGTATATCGAAGGGATTAAGAATTATACAGCAACCCATGTCCGTAAAAGTTATAATTCTGTAGATGGCGCTGTTGAGGAGAGTATTGCAAGAAAAATATCCGATCTTTTATCATACAAGTAGTAGTTGCTTTGTTCGTACAACGTTACACAAACAAGGAGCTGGCCAAAGTGCATTTCGAACATGGATTAGTTTTATTAACGTCGCACTAGAAGCAACACGAAGGCTATTGGTGACAGAACTCGTAATTTTGAGCCTCGAAGTGATGAGGACGACACTTGAGCAGGCAACCCTTTCTTTAGAGTATGGAATGGCCGATGGCAATGCACGAATAACTCAACGAATGTATTGATAACGGTTCCCACAGAGACATGAACCGGATGAACGTTTGTTTTCGCATGAGCATTATAATTTGTGTGAGACTGTTGAGGTGACAGGCATAGAGAGGGAAAGCCGTATGTGATTCGTACGCATGCAATGGAAGTATTTCGCTGGATCAACCATGGAGTGGGAAGGCGGACTATCGCCTGATTCCTACGTTCTCTAGATTTAAAATAACCTGGATTCTCTTGGGGGGGGATACTTAACGCTTTAATGGGCCATTTATTTCCCTTTGAATTCATCCTTGTTTTTGGAGTTTTATTATCAATTAATCAATGGTATTTGAGAAAATATATTTTCTTTACGTATTTTATGTTTAAATTTAAATTCTAGAGGTGTGAAGTATACTCCCCAAGTAGCCAATTACGGTTATGGAAATAATTTAATGGTGATTATTTTTCATGGAAAGATGGAAAGCAGGTTGCAATGCACATAGGTACTTCCCATTCAACACACATGTAGCGGATCCTCTTTTCTTGGGTCTTTGTGCTATATTTTCTACAAAGTTTACAGTTGAAAACCGTACCTGGCATATGATTTTCCATAACAATCTGATTTTTCATTTGTATTTAAACTGCACGCGACTTTCATATAGGACGTCCTAGCAATTTCACATATCACTGTTAATCCTATTATTTATTATTTAAATTAGATAGTTACTGGCACAAAATGTACAAAAATGTTTGAAATAAGTAATTATAGTTATAATAAAAACAATATTTTCTTTATTTATTATATAAATATATTATTTTAGGACAAAAATGTTCTAACTATTTTTAAATATACAAATTACGATTGGCTTTTATATATGGTGCAATAGAACTTTTATACTTCACCCATTGTTTATTATTCAATATTAGGTAGTTACTGGCCCAAAATGGGCAGAAATATACAAAATAAGAAAGTGTTGTTATTATGAACATATTGCTTACTCACATTTTCAGTAGAATCGTTGAGCAGTGCAAATGTCACTTCAAAACGGGTGTTAGAGGAGAAGATTACAGATCTCAGACGACGCTTTTGAATATTAAAAAAATATGTGCTAATTATATTTCAATCGACTAAACAAAAGTGGCACCCAAAAACTGAAGTAGGAATGAGTGTTCTCAATGTTATAATAGAAGGCCATTATATTATAGAGGGTTTAGAGCTTCCCATTGGCGCATTTCGTAGAATTATGTAGGCGGGAAGTAATCTTCCCAAAGCCGCTCAAAAAGTTAAAATTGTCGTGAGTGAAACTTTTATTGGGTGGGGGTGGGGGGGTTCTGAAATGGATCTGGTCGCAAGAATCATCTGCGTGGCTGTGGATATCTAAGCAAATTTAGGTATTTTTGACAGTGTCCACCAACCCATGGTCCTTCGGTGCAAAACATGTATCGATTGTAAGGATGGAAACTTTGAACATCTTCTTTACAATCTTGAACTTAATTTATCTACTACACCATTTGTAATATTTATGTGCAATGAATGTTTCGGTCTTCAGTCCTTTCGTTACTTGTACCTTTTTTACAACTTTCCTGTAACGTTTCCGGTCATGAGTTACTATGAAATTTTCACTCCTTTCGATGTGCCCCTTCTTCACCTTAAAGTGTGTACCTCTATCATTGGGACACCTTGTATATATAAACTCCCTTTAAAAATACCTTCTGTACATCGAACAAAATTTCTATGCATTCAATAAAAATATTCGCTTTATAATTTTGAACAAAATGTGTCCATTGATTTCGCTCATGAGAAAAGATACGAATAAAATGCGATAAAACCCATTTTATATCGTTTCTAAATTCATCATCGTTTCTAAATGCAATTGAAAGTCACAAAGGACAGAAAATTACCAGATATAATACTCGAGGATGAATAACACTCGTTATTCTTATTCTCTGCTTCCACTAACCCTTTCTTAACTTGGGGATGAAATGTATATTTTAAATTCAGTTTAACTCTAGACTTGTTAACAGTGAACCTTGTCCCTTAAATGGAAGCTTTTAGCGTTAAAGAGAGGGTCATAGATGGAAAGGTAAGTAAAAATAAAGATGTGGAATAAAAAGTACAAAATTTCTGCGAACACGGATTCGAACAATTTTGAAAAACCATGGTTCGGCTGCTAAAACTCTTGAAAGTGTTCTTACTCCTTCATAACGTCCACAGGATCCACTGGTCCCTTCTGATCTTGCTACGAGGTGACTTAACACAACTAATTTCGGAATGCGCGCTGTTTTGAAAACTGCATGTGTTCTGCTCACGCAACTCTGGTATTTATACCCGTGCAGCTTTCTGAAGAACACAAAAAAGAAGAAAATGAGCTCATACCTTGGTTATCCGAACACTGTCAGCCTCCGCAAACTATCCAGCTTAATTCCTTTCCTGGACCTTTCCGGATTTCCTTTTCTCCCCCTGCTGATCTCATCCTGAATGAGTAAAAGACATGTCGCACCAATCAATTCGTAGTTCTCACTGCAACAACAGCTAATCAGAGTTCTCTGTGGTTGCTTTCTGGATACTCGTGCCTTGTTCATATTGATGTCTACGTTATTACTTGTAATTTGTTCTTTGTTATTGTTTCATTCTACCATGATAACTTTATGATACAAGCAGTACCTTTTTTAATTATGTATTGACTATTAGTTTCGCAAATAATTGAACTAACTTCATTTGTGATTTATTTGAACGAGTTATAATCTCAAGCATAATATTTTATTGAATGAAGAGTAAATGGCGTTTTTTTGTATTAAATTGTCTTGGATCATTTGCGACCTTCTGATCTGAATTAGTTGAAGTGTGGTACACGCTTCCACATTCACTACCCTTCAACGATTTAAATCAATAAAATATGGCAATACAGCTCACGAGAAGAGATATGAATAAAAATATGATAGAAACCGTATTAAATACTAGAGAATTTCACTAAAGGCTGGAAGTTACGGGCTAAAACACTAGATGATGAGTAGCATGTGTTTTTGGTAAAGAGTCTGCTTCCCACTATCTCTTTCTTAACTTGGGATGAAAAGTAAATTCTGAAGTTAGTTTAACTCTCAATTTTTTTACGATGAGCTTGTACCTTAAACGGAAGCCGTTGACTGCGAAAGAGAAAAGGAATGGAAAATAAAGCCTTGGATTAAAACATATGAAGTTTTTTCAAGTAAGGCATCGAACAATTTTGAAATATCATCACTTAGTAATTAAAACTTTTGAAAATGTCAGAGGAGGGTAAAAACAATTTAAATTTAAATCTTTAAAATATGAAAGATCGGTGAAGCAGTATTGAAGAATATGCTCGAGATAGATCCATAGCGTAATATTACTTTCAAAGGTTTTTGGGTTGGATAGTTTTATTGATGTCGCACTGGAGGCAAACACGAAGGCTATTTGCGACGGACCTTGTAATTTTGAACCTCGGTCAAACGATGAGGACGGCATGTGAACTAACACCTTCTCTAGTAACTTCCACACCCCGCCACGGATGGAATTTGAGCATCGAGAGATGTAACGTGCATAAGCTCACTGGCTGGTCTTTTGTGGCATCACAGGCTCGAACCCACGACCAGACGAAAACCGCCGGCCGCGTGTCCACGACCATGACCACTAGGCAATAGGGGCCACGAACTCTGAGACAATGGGGTGGGTAATAAACAAGTATTCAGAACATTTTTGAAGATGAAATTCTTTAATATCTTTTGAATAAAAAGAAAATTATCAAGAAGATAATAGATAATAGACTTTTTCTTGTTCTCTATCTAATAAAATCAATTAATCAAGCAGTAGAGAAATGGATAAAAATGATACGAGAATATGGCTGCAAATGATCCGTTCCTTAAGGATACAGCAATTGAATAGGCTACATAATCAAATGAAATTTGAAAATTACATTCTATTTGTATATATTTAAAAATATATTGCTTCCATATCTTAATGTTTACAGTCTTTATAAAAATTAAACAATATATAACCGTTTTTGGGAACAAAATAATGTTAAACTTTCTCTATGTATTTTTGCTTATCAAAAATTCTATCTGCCGAATCCTTTAACCACGAACTTTTGTAGAATTACAATATCTTGCCGGGTTTTGAAAAATTTTTACTTCTATTTTAATGATTCTTTTATGGATTTTCATGTCTTTAAAATATTGTATAATATTTTCAAAAGTTATAGGGAAAATGTTATTCCTCACAAGCTTTCGTTATTTATTTGCTCTTTCGGATGCACTTTTTCTTGCATTCAAATAGATTACATAGAATAGATTTCGGTATGGTTGTAGAAATTCCATAGGATTAACAGTTTGTTCACCAAATCAAAATGGCAGATTGAAGGAAATCTTAATAATGATTTTTATACGTCTTGTTATATTATATACGATAAACAAGGAACATAAATGATTGCAATATAAGGAATTAGACTAATTTTATGGAGCAATTTTTATAATACTTTTTTTTAGAGAAATGACCACTGAAAAGAAAGTGTACGAATATTCTCTCCCACCCCCAAATTTATAAGCTAAAAAGGATAAATGAAGATAACAAAAGATTCGTCCTTTGCCTTCTTAAATTTTAGGGATATTTTTGATAGAAATTCTTGTCTATTTTCATTAGTAAACAAAATCGCAACCCTTTTAGAAACTTAAGAGCAAAACACTGTTCCTTGAGTTTTGACTTTTAAAATTCAAGTATTTTATATGCACAGATAAGATCTAAAAGGAAATGGGCTTCTCCTAGAAAAATCGATTTTTTTAAGGAAAAGAATACTCAAATGTAAAACAAAAATTTAAAAGAAATCAAATCAATTTTTCTTTTTGTCTTGATTTTCCATTTTATGGTAGAAGTACACTTTGATTTCGCGAATGTGACTTATTAATTTAACAAAATTATATTAGTGCTTATACATAATCTTGAAATATAGTCGAAGTGGTGGATTTATTAAGATTGGATTAAGGTGGAATACTATTGGTTTTTGAGTTTAGAATCTAAAACAGATTAATTCAATTAAAATACTCAAGAGTGGATGTTAAAAACAGATTTATAGATAAAAATTTATTTTATTTTCATTTTATGGCAACAATAATTACATTCACCTTAAAATATATTTAATTTAATAACTTATCACATGTTTTAAATTTTTATCTGAAAAGAATATTTATGTCCACTTTAATATCATATCATTTACTTTAATTATAATATTTAATTTACTAACTTGATTTTCTATCACATAAATGTCTAATTTAATTCTTTTAGTTATCAAAGCTGGCATTATTTTTGTTCTGGAGAAACTTGTATGCTTATTAGTTGGCGTTGGAATAAAGAATTCAGTGATACTCGTGGAAATTATCTTTTTGTTTTAGAATGTTTATACAATCGTTTGTGATAAAATTACTCTTTTACGAGTTAGGGTTTCGCCACATTATATAAAACCTTTTTAGAATCCAACCGCGATTACACACAAGCCCGCCCAACAGCTCAGAAACGGCTCATCTGGCAAACAAAGGATCCCAAGCTTCTCGCAGAGTTTGATCTCCTAACCGTTTTAAGGCCAGCTCAAAGTGAATTTCGCTTTTCAGGTAGGGATTTTCTTATCAACTAGTTGTTAGTAGACGTCACACTTACTAGCAACACGAGGGTGACATACCTCGGTCTGACGAGGACGACACCTGCCTCTAAACTTCCATATCAATCAAAGAGGGGGAAGGTGAATTAGAACACACATCAGGTCTACTACCCGGTGTTTCTTCAGAGGAATCATTTTCCATCCCTGATTCGACGAAAATAACGCCGGTCTTGAGTTCACAACCATAGTCACTAGGCTACCGCGGTTTCATTAAGGAGATTAGAGTTTCTAATATGCTACACGTATGTGCTTGAAAAGGACCAATTTTCTCACAATTCCGAACAGTATGTAAATTTTTGTACATTCTGTATTCTATAGTTTAGCAATAGAAAACATTTTAACTTAAAATGTTAGATTGCAAAACGGCGTATTAATGAAATATTCTAAATACTCTGCGTAATAAATCAATGGTCTTCAAACTGTTTTATGGGGAGCCCAGGGATTCGCGATTCAAACCCTGGGGTACAGCGAATAAATAAAATAAAAATTCGAAAAGAAAATTATAAAGCACTCAAGTTGATGAGTGTTTATTAACTAAAAATTATAAAGGTACAATAAGTTACATTTGAAAATTAATCAGAAACTTCGATGCTTGCCAATAAGAGAGGGAACAACTCGTCGGCATATCAACAAAGTTGAGGTTAAAATTTGAATTTAATCAAGAGCAACTCCTAAATATTGATTATAAATTCATGCAGAAAACCCTGCGTGTAAACTAACGCTAGACATTTCACCTACCTGTCAGACAGGCGGCTTTTCAAATCATCGGTTGAAAATAATCCAATTCCTTGACATCAGTAAATTAATTTATTTCTAAGATGTCACAACACGCACATTTAAACAGAGACTAATATTCGCTACTCGATTTCAAACAAATCTGGGTCATCACTTGAGGAGGTAGTTACAACTCCCTCAGGGAGCCTCTCGAATGGAGCGCCCTCTATTCTTTAGTTTCGATATTCTGACGTGTTTCACTCAGCTAAAAACATTTTAATGCCTTTCGGAACAACGTATTTAAGTTAAAATATTTCTTAAAAAATTAAAAAGAAAGAAACAAATTAAATACAGAATATGACATGCAACTACAGATGTCATTCATAGAGCTAGACTTCAACAGTTTGTGTAAAAAAAAAAAGAAAGCACATCCTAGTCACTAAAACAATGCAAGGCTAGGAGACAGACTAGAGTAAATGCTATTAATGAATAAATTACATTAAACATATGTTAATTTTTTTAAAAAAAGATATAATACTTTTCTTTAATTGTCTTTACATAAGGTATATGTAACATATTGATATGATTTCAACTTTATTTTAAGATACATTTTTTTTCTAAGAGTGGGATTAGGTCCTCCAAAAAACCTTGCAATTGTAAGGGTTCCATGAGTCTACAAAGTTTGAAAACGAATCTAATAAATATATACATTTGTTACAACCGTTTGTGCTCGCATAAATATTTGGACATATTTCTCTCTGAAAAAAAAAGTGTTCTTTAGTATGAAGCGAAGGCGGTCTTAAAGTGCGGCTATAAATATCACGAGTGTTACATTATAGTCATCATTCACCGTTGCGTGGGTTTCGAGAAATGTAATATCTGCATTCTCTTGGTTAAAACTTTCTGCAAAGAATTTAAAGAAAAAGCCATTCCAATAAAAAGAAAACAATATCAGAGACGGATTCTTTCAAGTTGTTACAAAATTCTATTATTCCTTTTTAAAAAAAAAAATAAAGAAAGGAAGAATAATCTTCGTAAAAGAAAGATTTCAACAGGAATCTGTATTTTGACCAAACTCAAAGAGACAGAGAGAAACGTTTATTATTCTTGAAATGAAATATTTCAAACTCTGCAATGGTAACCACTAGGTTGCTCCTTCGGAGAAAAAAAAATTATTCACTATGAGATATTTCAAATATAATATTGTATCGCGCGAAAGATTTTCGAAACAAATATATTGATTATGCTCTTGTATTTGGTTCAGTGTTTATTTTATTTTATTTTGCTATGACAAAATATAATATCTTTTCTAAGAGTATTCTAGCAGAAATCATCTTTTCATGCTTCCCTGGCAGACATTTCTTCAACTTTCCTTACAGACATTTCCTAGACGCTACTTGATTCAAACAACCACTTCCAAATATGCGAAGCAAAATTCATATGAAAATCGAAGTGTAGTGAGCAAGATGACCAGGGACGGAAAAGTATAGGAGAGAGAACACAAATAAGATTACTGTAATAGGAAGGATATAGTGATGATGTGCGCGGAAGTCTTTTGGTATGTATAGCTAATTTGGAGAGATTAGAACTCAGTACTATAGGAATTGAATACTTAAAGATGGTATTCGCATCGTATTCTGGTAAGCCCATTCCTTGTTATATTATAGAAATTGCTATACTTTTATGTCGGCGGATAGAGATTTTAAAGGGTTTTGAAAGCATCTCTTTATAAAAGAATTTATCAACAATATTTTAGAATATAACTATTTTAAATTTACTTTACCTGTGCTTGAAATTAACTTGAAATTTAGATCCTATGATTAGAGTAAATTTTAAGATGACAGATGGGACAAGTAATAGGATTCCGTCACAGAATCTCACCAGGAACATTAGAAGTGAGCTTGGTAATGTTGAAAATAGCCACGGGAAGAGGGTAATATCATGGTGGTAGCTCATTCTCTTAGCACTCTTCTCCCAAACCACGGGAGGAGTTTAAGACCTATTTCTTTTAATCTGAAATATTCTTTCTTATTCTTGCGATAGAAAATTTAATGGAACCTTGACATGAACCCAGGGGTCCACCTTTGGTTTTCAATAAGGTTTGGAGGAATGTCCTCCCAGAAGACTGGCTCCAAACCCATGTTGGTGAGCTCAGTCTTCTTGAGCGAATCAAACATCATTATTGGCGGAACATCGCGTCGTTTGGCGACATTATCTTGCATGACGAAAATGGTTGGCAGGAATTTACACGAGTACTTTTTCTTTATTTAAATGAAAGTTAAAAAGTGCCCGCGGCAGCCAAATAGTCATTGTTTCTAGCATGTGGCCGATGATGCATTATTTGAATTTCATTCAATTAAGAAACCATCGAGAAGAGGGACTAATGTACCTTAAATCTCTTGGGGCTCAAAGTCCTCCCGTTGTGTTTATATGAAAAGTTGGGTGATAGCTCAGGTATCATCTTTGCCATTTGTCAGTGGGTCAGAAATATGAGGGTCATTGGCTGTGGATGGCGGATTTTGAGTCAGGCAGAAATAGAGAGAGCCGGAAAACATTCAATAAATTAACCATTTAACGAAACTTAAAAAATATATAAGAGAATCAGTAATGGTGCCTTTGTCGGTAATAATATAATGAAATGCTTCCGTAATAAAATAAATTATAGATACGAGACTCGATTGAAAATTAATGCATCAAAAGACATAAAAGTTGATTTATTCTTTTCACAATTCTTGCTATATCCAGAAGTTACATGAATCCTCTACGCATTGCTCTATTCACTATATGAAATAGTCATCATCTCTTGCCATGGATTTGCTCCGAAGTGGGACTAATTGGAGAATTCCTTCTGAAAAGAATCCTGGTTGTTGCAGTCGGTGCCATATTTTAATGGCAGGCTCTACTTTGCGGTCAGAATGAAAATGATGTCTCTTAAGGTGCTTTTTCATCTTTCGGATGATAGGAAAGTTTCAAGGTCGAGTGCAACGGCGCTTAGCTCATGCAAATTAATTTCCATGTGGGTCGTCATCTTCTTCAGTTTTCGAAACATCAACAATACTTAGGAACAACAACAACAACAAAAAGAAAACGAATTACATAGAGAACACATGCATATTTCATGTGCATCATAGACATGGAAAATCGGGTTAGAAATAAAAACGTTATAACCATTGAGTATTACTTTTCAATCTAGCCTCTTAGATATTGTTTCTTTGGAAAGAAGAGACGTTATCTGGAGGTAAGCAATATTGCGATTTATGATGTCACTAAAACGTTGTCCGCGTAACGCAAGGAACAGGTAAACATTGGATTCTTAAGAAAATGACAAGGAAGATTAATAACGTCATGCACCACAATATTGGGGCCACCAGATAACGGCCTTCGATTTCCAAGGAAATCATAACTTTACTCATTGAAAGAAACTTGAGGATTCTTCAGAAGAAAAATCACTTTGTTCAATTGTAAACAAAATTTTAAAACATTTTTTACAGTGGACATATCCCTCAATGAAGTATCGATCTTTCCTTAAAGGAGAAAATATAAGAAAAACCAAATCTGAAATACGAAGCAGTCTAAGAAAGCTGAATTTAGTTTCCTGTTTATCTTAAATTCGAATAACACGAAGGAACTGAGCTCGGAAAACAATAAAAAAAAATCAAACAAAATATCTTTAGTGCATGCGTGTTATGTAGGATTTTGAAAGGCATCGCGAAACCCGAAAGAGAATGAGGTTATCTGTCTCTTGAAAATACTTACAGTCAGTATATGTAGTAAAAGAAATATTATAATTTCAATCTAAAACATTCGAGGAATTTAAATGAACCTGAACCGATTACCATAGAAGATTTTTATTAAACTTGAATTACTGTATTTTGATGATTATAAGGTAACGATCGTAAGTACGAACCTTCCGATAATGAGTGAATCTCAGAAGTATTACTAAAAAGTATAGTATCTTTAAGCTCTGATTATTGTATTTAAGTGTCCGGTGCTGTTAACGTCAAAACTGAAGGGGTTAAGAAATTTTGAATGCGACGTTGTTGATTTATCAAATTGTGTTGTTAGAGGAACCATGCATTCCATTATATTAGAGGTACCTTTTCCACAATGGTTTTATTAATTACTGACAAGAGTACCTGATTTTCATAAAGGTGAGTTTTTAAAATCAATACAGAGTCAAAAACAATAAAAAATTGATGATACTCATATGTACCAGACACTCTCTCAAACTCTTTTTGAGAAAGAAATTACATTAAAAAAATTTCAAAAAAATAATCTTATCAAAAAAGATGGAAAAGAACAAAAACACATTTCTTGGTTGTGTAATTCAAACCTTGAACATAATCCACTGATGATATCCTTCTCCTCCCTCTTTGTTTTAAACTGTTCATTTTATGTACCCCATGAATACCGCGTCGTTTGAAAAGATACATTTCTGGATGGAAATCGTATAGGAAAGCAGCGTTATTCTACAATGAGGGTACAGCGTTGAGATCAAATAGGAAGGTGCTATCCCCTAATGTTCGGAAGTTGGAGAAAATTTGATGAGAAACCCCACATGACACCACCCACGAACTTTATCAGATTGTGTTCCACTGAGTAACAATTTGCATCCAGAGCAGAGAAGAATCAACGCCGTTCTATATACTTTGTAATGGAATAACGTGCGTTTATTCCGGTAATTACAGATCTAACTATGAAATTTATGTGAATTACATTATAAAAAGATAGTAACAAACTAAAAACCAGAATTTCAACTTAAAAAAAAATAATAAGGTAAACGAAGAAAACATATTCAATTAAGCATCAAAATACCAAATTACTCTTTAGGGTACCAGGATATGCGGGAGAAAATAAAATATAAAATTTAAGAATCTTTCTTTTTTATGATATTTATGTCTTAAAATTATATGTAGGGCTTAGGTATTTTTCGTGTACCAACTAATGATATTTTAATCATTTTATTGACCTATAAAAGTATTTTTTAGTCAAAAAGTTTCTCTTTCCCCATGAGTTGAATATAGTTAGGATTTTTCAGATATATTTGCATATAAGTACTTTTTTTAAATAATATCCCATAAATATACAAAACATTTTACTCTTCTTATATAAAATAATACGCAAAAAGTAGTGAACCAACTTTTTAAATGATATTACTGTTTATTTCCTTGGGGGAAAATATAGAACGTAGTAATTTTAGAAAGTTTAATTTTTTTTTACTTTTTTTCATTCAAAAAGTTATTTTTTAAAATTTAGGTATTACTCAGATAAAAAAAAAATATTGTGTTATTTCTTTACTTATGTAAAAGTACTTTATAGAAGCGTAGGAAAGTTGGAACACCATATTACTTAATAGTTTTCTTTAAAATAGTACTTAAAAGCAAACATATCTCCCAAATCATGTCAATATTCTGCTAAGAGAGAAAAAAAACGTTTTTGAAAAAAAATGACTTGTACAGTTCTATAGAATTATTAAAATATTATTATTAGACACGCAAAGAATCTGAATGAATAATGAAATATAAAATACTTACCAACGGCACGTTATCATGAAGAAAAAATGTTGAATCTGTTGAAACAAAACAAAATCACAAGCAAAAAGAATTTATTTACCTAATCTAAGAAAATTTAGAGCAAATTGCATTAAAAAATAAATCAAATGAATCATTTTCAGATGACGTCAGGATCTGTTAATAGAAGAAATTAATACTTTTTTCTGTTTACTATATTTTGGGATAAATATGTCATAGAATTTTTATTTGCAGTAGCAAAGCATACTCCGAATGAGAGACATTAGAAACACAAGGAAAAAAAATAATTAAATGGTGCTTGCGCACCTAACGACGAAAGGAAAAAAGAAATGCAGGGGTTGTGAAGAAAACTCTTATGAAACCGGAACTAAAAGAAATAAGCCAGTAAAAGTAATGCAAGAGAGGAAACCTTAAAAACGTTCCAAAATAGACAATAAAATACTTGAATCAAAATGAAAAGGGCGAGGGAACGAAACTGTCGCTAAACTTGTAAGAAACGCGACAACGAAGAAAAACACGATAAGATGACAATAAAAATCTGAGCAAGCAGGGAGAAATTTAAAAATAGTCCATAATAAAAATCTAAGCAAGTAAGGGGATCTTTAAAGGAGTCCGTGTAAGCGTTTAAGACGAAATTTTTTAGATGTGGTAACTGTCGTAAAACCAGATTGCTATTCAAGCGAGGTGGTGGTAAAGAAAAACAATAAGTTGCTATGAAAACAAAAAGAGCTGAGGAAGTTTGAATGTCACGTTTGAATGTCTGAGGCAAAAAGGGAAGCAGAGGAAGGATCGCAAATCCCCTGATATTAAAATGCAGACAGTGACTTTAGTCTCAAGAGAGCGAAGATAAAATTCCGATTAAGCGGAGATGAACAAAGGGCTGCTTTTCAGACGCATATTTTGAAATTTCGTTGCTAAAAGAAAGTCAACCATTTTAATGCTGTTATGAAAATACTTTTTAGATTTCTTTTTTTGGAAGGGATAAAAATCCTTATTTCCCAGAAAGTGAAATGTTACAATTTGTATTCATTATGTAAGATTTTATTTTTGAGGTGTCGTTGTCAGTGAGTTTATCTGGCCATTCAATTATTTTTTAAACGTTTTTATGTATTTCACTTGGTATGTGTGTGTATCAGAGTATCAGTGTGTCATCAAATTTTCGATCGTTAATTTAATCAACTTCCCATAAAGCTGGAGCTCTGAAATCTTGGGAATCGTTTTTACTCGTCTAACAATGCAATATTTAGACATTTGGGATAAGTTTTAACTATTATTTTAAATTTTTTTTAATAATGCCATTTAGCCCAACCACTTGGCTTGATTTTAAAAATTGCCAAACTTGGCGATTTTTTTTGACTGAATGTTAAGTCCAATGCAATATTTAAACATTTGCGACAAGTTTTAACTAATATTTCAATATTTTTTTTAGAATAAACTTTGCCACCATATAAAAACGTTTGTTTTTATCTTGAAATATTAATCGTTAAATTTTAAGATGAAAAAATTTCTTTTTTTCCGTAAGTGATTTCGGTAATAATTTAAAATAATATCAAGAGAATGTAAATGCGCGGGTGTAGCGCATATGAAGTTCAGATCGATGTTGGAATTCATATAATCACTAAATTAATATTAATGCTATAATTCGTGGCTTAGTAACCATAGATCTAGTTAACGAGGGCCGACTGTATCTTGAAAACCAAAAAACAACAACAAAAATCTTAGTTTTATAATTTTCTAATATTTGTTGTTTTTAGAGTTCACGCACTGTATAATTTGACACAAGATTTTTTTTTAAAAAAAAAAGTCCTAAAAGATATGAAGTTTTTTTTCACAAACATCGATTTTCTTTTTCAGAAATAGAAAACATTTAGAATTTATTGAACATACGAAGTTATGTTGTGGGCGCTGACTTCGCCTTCCGTTTGTCTTGATTTTCTCATCTCAAACAGGAAATAAGTTCAGTAAATAAAGGGAAAAAATCATATGTCCTCCCCCCTCCCAATTTTTATGGATATCGAAAGTTCCCTCAGGGGTTAAATAGCATATCAGAATAAAAATACTGACTCAAAGGAAGGGTAAAAAGACGATGAAACATTAAAAGAATTAATCTGAAATCTATGAAAGTATGGTCTGCAGCAGAATACTTGTATGTTATAGTAGAGAAATAGTTCGTAAATATAAATATAGGGTAAATTCTCAATGTTTGCATGGTAGTGAGAAAACATTAGACTGTTTGTCTGCATGAATTTATGGCATCTCAAGGATATGAGTCCTCAAGGATGCATTGAAATAGAATAAAATAAAATTATATATATGTGAATAGGATAAAATAAATATTTCGTTAGAGAATTTCTCCAAACAAATCAATTAAGGAAAGTGTACAAGATTGAAAATATTTAAAACGAACAGAATTGAAAGTTGAGCATTCGGTTTAGATGTGCCTCACAGTCTAGGCAGTTGTTCTATAATGTGGGAAATTTCAGAACTACAGATAAAGCAGATATAATGGAAAGAGTACCAGATTCCTCAAAAACCGCATCACATGAAAAACGCAAATAGAGATTATCTTCTTTATAGGGGGCTCGTATATTTAGAATTTTAAAAAATTCAATTTTCCAGCGTTTTATTTATGAAACTCTCATAAATAATACATCTATAGGATCAACGAAGGGCTTTCTATTTTTTTCTACAGCAAAATAAAATAAAATAATAATAAAAAAAAAAACAGAATTTGGAATACTTTAGCGTCTCCGGTACCTTAAGGAATCAGGATCTATTACGTCATCTACTTTTAACACCTGTTTTATTTTCGAATTCTAATTCATCGTTCAATCATTTATAACATATAGGATCAAAAGAATCAAATACTTGTTTTCATACGTAGCGTGCTCAAAAAATAATTTACTATAAATAATAATTTTTGTCCCTTAACAAACGAAGCAGGAAGGGCATGGTTTAATGTACGAATGTAGACACCTTATTGCACATTCGAAAAATTTTGCAAGCCATCAGAAGCTTTCAGTTAAGGGTACACTGACGTTGAGCTAGGAAATGGAAGGGAGATCTGTCGGATTTTCTTGTTTGATAAAACGATGTGGGATTTCTCGCTATTTTTCTTGTCAACTAACACCTATGGGTCATTTTATGATGTTGCTTGAATTGAAAACTTTACCCAATAAACAAAATACAGATTAGATTGGAATGAGCGAAGGACAATGAACAGAATAGGGGAAACGCATAAATAAGCAGTAAAATTTTTAATAATGACTTTGTAAGTAAAACGCATGATAAAGATTGTGAACGGATTTTTTATATGAAGTGAAACATCTGTATCAGACCTGCGTTGATAAATGAGCCTTAGGAGGAAACCAAATAGGACATGCAGAGGAATAATGACTCGAACCTTCATCTTTAAAGGTCTCGAACCCAATAGGATTCGTTAGATGAACAGTCTTTATTTCAGTAAACTTTAAATCAGACATTCTTAGGAATAATTAAAGCAAATAAAGGATTATTGCGTGTATTATATATAATAATAATTACAAAATTTTTTTATTATATCATATGTAGATAAAGTTCCAGGGAACTTTGCAATAATATGTAGGTATTTTTACTTTAAAAAGATGGATAAATATTTTGAAAATGATGATGCTTTTATTCGTTCAAAATGTGAAAACAGAGAAATTACTAATAGGTTAGCAGCATTTCATAAAGAACTTGGATTACAGTTCATTAACAAAAAAGTTTTTTTTCTCATGTCTCCTTTACTTCTAAATTCTATAAGAACCTGATTATAAAAAAAAAGAAAAATAACAAATGGTTATAATATATACATAACTAAATCTGGTAAAATTTTGCAGCAAATAAAAGGCTTGCCTCAAGGAGGACCAGCTAGCAACATTTTAGCTAATCTATATTTGCATTTTCTTGAAACGATCCACATGAACATCTCTCATTACGTTTTATAAAGATACAACCTAATAATTTTTAGTAAATGTAGAGATTTTAAGCCGATTATCGATTTTTATCCAAATTATTTAGTTTTATTACAGACAAATTCAGATACAAATAAAGCTGAATCTCTAGATACTGAACTACAAATAAAGGATTACTCCATTTATTGTAATTTATGTGGTAAAAGAGATGTATTTAAATTTAAGGTAATTAAAATGTTTTACTGGGAGAGTAATATTCACTTATCCATATACAAGAACATTATTTTAAACTTTTTGCATCGTAATAAATCGCTAACTACTCAAGATAACGAGAGGAGATTGTATAGATTTGTAGGAGATTTGTAAGAGATTTTATAGAGTGTGATTACCCATTAAGTTTTTTGAAAAAATATTTTCACAATAATTTGTATGATGGTCCACATTGATATGTATTTAAGATTTCTCATTAGGAGTTCTTGGGCTACTCAGATTGAAATACGATTTATGTAAATCAAATTTGACATGTAAAAAGGTTTTTTTTTATATTGCGACAACTTTCTCATTAGAGACTTTATTATAAAATTGATTTAAAAGAATTTTCGATATTCATATCTTGAGGAGTAAGAGTTCATTCTAAAATCTTTTAGATTTGGGACATTTTAGAAATTGTAGTCTTAAACATAAAGGCTATTAAATTTCAGGACTTTCATGGAATTTTTAAGATTATTCAGTGGAAAAGTAAATCAACCACACAACATTAGGATTAAAAAGACAGCTAGTTAATGGTCTAGCTGTGAAGATCTCATGAACTTTTTACATAGTGTACATCTACAGACACATATTTTATTCAATGCATTCAAAATATTTTTTCGACTAAAATTCAGTATTGTGTTTCTTTGGATATTATTTCCATTCATGATTATATTCATTATGAGATGTTTATTAAATACTCCCTATTTTGAAACTTTTTCTTAATTAATTTTTCCTCGACTTAATTAAGTATTATTGATATTCACATCATATCTGGCAACAGTGCATAATATTGAAGACTTTCATTTAAAAAGTTGCTTAAGCCTTTTGTACTGTAAATCTTAATGTATCTTAAAATTTTAACCACATATGTCACAAGCTTAACCACATATGTCATAAGCATTAACTTACTACAATTTGCATTTTGGAGTAATCCAATTTTTGCGCTACAAGATGCACTGGGGGAGGGTTGGTACCATAGAATATGTTTAACCCTACAATTCAGTCCAAAGTCTGAATGTGCATGTTTTGTTTTGTTGGGTATTCAATTCATTCATTTTGTTTCATATTTTATTTCAATTTTTATTCATTTATTTTATATAGCTCTATAAATGATTTTTTTTTGTTGATTTTTCGATTTTAATTGTTCTCTTATTTGTTTTGTGTTTTTAATAATATTGAATTGCTTTATCATATATATATATATATATATTGCGATGGGAATGGAAGGTAATATTAAAACGAGCGTTGTGCAAACTTGCTAAATCTTGTGGATAATGTCCCCATCAGAATTGTTGCGCTTTACTAGATATTAAATGTAGTAGCTGTATTCAAGTTGTTGCATAATTTTGACAAAAGTGAAAATCCGTTGGCACTAACTTACTCTTCCTCATTCCTTGGCATTATTCCGATAACTGACAGTCTCTACAAAGAGGAAAAATTCACATGTGGTCATTGGGATCATTTTTATCCGTGGGCCAATTCCTCAGTTTCATTTGTTTGCGCGTGAAAAGTTACAATCGAATAATTTGTAACATACTTCATACACAGGATTGGGAATGCGAAAAATAATGTTGATACAAAAATTTGAAAAAAAAAAAAAGTACAGATATATTAAAAATTATTTAAGACAGTATACATTGTGTGGTGCAATATCCTTCTGCTTATATAGAACGAACCAATTTCTTTTTTTTTTTCCAAAAAAAATCGCGGTATGCCAAAAAAGAAGGAAAAAAGGATCAAAATTCTGAAAGAGCTTCACAAACTTCGTTTTGAAACTTTAATTTTGCTTCTAAGAAATATCGCCGGTCTCGCTTCAATAATAAATGTATTATTTTTTTCCTTGAAAAAATATACTGCTGAGATATATTGCTTTTCACTCAATATATAGCATAGCGTGGAAAATTTCGGAATATTTTCGTTGGGAAATTCATCGTGGTTATTTAGGTTTTTGTTTCTTTCCCTATGAAAAATCACACACTTACCTTCACACCTATAAATATTTACAGCCCTCTGACCAATAATCTTTGATTTATAGCATCGAGTTTCGTTCGATGATGCTAAAGTTTATATTTTTATTAAAACGCGTTTAGCCTATGAAACGTGTATCGACGTTGAAATACTAAACGTTTACTTAAATATCAACGAAGTGAAAAAAGAGGTGTAAAAATGCAAATGAATCTCTTTATTTTAAACTGGATTAACAAAACGTTATACATGAACCTTCAGCTGCTGATGTTCATCTTTGAGGCATATATTCAAGCTCAAATGCTCACACCTAAAACTAGTCTCACTCTTTATACTTTCACAGTAATCGGCTTTTACAAGCTTTTATTTAACATTTATATGTACAAGATACATTCCGAAAGTAGGTTTGGTCATTTTCTTCCACACGCAAATTTTATTACTAAAAACTAAACCATATTATCATAAACTATATACCTTGCAATATTTTTGACATATTCGCAACCGACATTGAGACATTTGTCGTAGTATGCAAGCAGTTTGAAGAAACCACTCTAAGAAAACTCGGTGCTCTGTGATGCAAGAGATTGTCGCCCAGCCTGCTCCAACTCAACATTGTTTTGGATAAGCCTGAAAATGACCTGTCTACTATCGTAATTTGTACTCGAACAGCCTCGGGAACGATGGTCTGCTGTTTCTTTCTTTTCTTCGTCGCACTGCGCACGCGTCATTTTTACTCCACTGTCGCTACTTCTGTCATTGAGTCAGCAACGAGTGAAGATTCTTACAACGTTTTTTTTTTATTTCACATAGTGTATCATCTACTACTACAAAAAAAGGACGGAATTTACTTTCAGAAAAAACCTCTTATGTGTGTAAGAAAAGTTTTAGCTCAAACTCTGTAATTGAATTCTAACCTATTAAGCTATCGAATTGAAATTTTATATATACGTATAACTCTGCTCACAATATACACAATACGATAGTATGCTCTTGAAGCAACGAATGTAAGGGAGTTGTACCTTACAACACCCAAATGTGTTGAAATTTTGCACTCACGTATAACTCACGTAATTGCTATTTTTAGTTTTAAATTTCCTGACTAAAAAGAATAAAATATATATTAGAGAAAAATCATTTTTAAGCCACTGTTTTATTTAAAGATGTTTTCAAATCTATACAAAAGCATATAAACGTATAATATTTTTAAACGTAAAATAATATATAATTTTTATAGGTTTGAGGCTTAATACTTCTTTGAAACTCAAGTAAGAGTACGCTGCTATCGTACTTTATGTATCGGTCATTACCTAGATATATTAGCTAAGCGCCTCGCGTTATATATATATATATATATATATATATATATTAGACTTAAAATTTATTCTTATACTTTTCAGTCCATCTTTAAATAAACGCTTGACTTAAAAATGCTTTTTAGCTTATATTTTTCAAAGTAAGTCACAAATACAACGCTAATCGCATCCCAAAAAACCGCGTCGCCATAACGTTTCCGGGTGTCTTCACTTTCTTTGGAGAAGATTCACATTCTCACCGGAAACAAGTCATTCATTTTTAGTGTATAATGAGGAATCCAAACCTCCTTTATCATGACAAATCAATGCAAAAAGACTACATCGAATTTAATTTTGAGTTAATAACGAAAACTTACTAATGAATAAATATCAAATTTGTTTCGTTTTAGCAGCTGGCAATATACAATGTTACATCAACTCAACTTAATAATGCCATCAACCGTCAAAATCAGGTATTTTTTGAACTTGATACACATCTGCAGAAGTACGGAGAAGATTGAAAAAAGAAACCTGCGTATGGAAATCAAGTACCACAAAAGGTACGTGAGAATCTTTAGGGGGTACACAAAAGGAAAACGATAATGGTAACCTATAGTTAAACAGTATACAAAATAATTTTAAAATATTAAGAATAATTTTAAAAATAGATAGAAGTTTTTACTAATATTATGATTTATAACACTGTCGACTTTTGAAAAGGAGATACACAGTGAAGAATCTTTTCAATGGCGAAATAGTGAATCTAGAAAAGTTTTGAACTCGTAGCGGTAGCGATTAAAATGAGTTTTTTAGATACTCCATAACACATTTGTTGCCGTTTGTTAGCATGGATCTTGTTGAGAGAATAGTTTCTTTTTCGTATACTTGCATAAAATGCAATTATAGATATAATGAAATTCAGCTCCAGATTTGAGATTGTGTGACTTTAGGCTATTCGCAATTTCCTCATCATACAATGACAATTGAATTGCATACAATGACAGTTTCTTGCCAACCAAATTGAAACATGTTTGGATAAATTAGATGAAAATAAGAAGTGCGAATGAATTTTACTATAAATAGTGGTATATAAATGAAACATTTAAAAGGGAAGATATGAGATAAATAATAACGACAATTTGTTAAATGTATAGATTGAAGTGATTCATCGTCATTAATCAGTTGAATTGAAATAACTCTTAATTAAAGAGTAATACCAGTTGAATCTGTGATATACAAGAAGTGTGCGAATCGGAACGGGTTATTTAGTAAGCTGAGGCATCTTGGATACACGGAGAAAAAAGAAATACTCAAAAATGAATACCTAGACGTACTCATTTTGAAATGAGTATGTTTGTATCAGATTTGAGCGTATACCTTTATCGAATGTGAACATTACAAGTATTCAAAACCAAAAAAAAAATGGGAAATCAGCATTCTCAAAAAATTATTACAGATATAAGGACTATAAAAGTTCCTTTTATATACTGACTACGTATTTTACAAAGTGGGTTTCAAAAACAAATATGGTTTGCTTTAATATTTCGAACTATATTTCGTATTTACCACGCTACACGCGGTAGAATACAGGAATATTAAAATGAGTAAGTACGCATACTCATTTTCGCGTCTGTGTTTGTTTACATTTTTTTTCCCAGTGACTCACTCACCACTACAGAAAGATTCTTTTATTTAAGATATAAAAATGTTGTTGAAATATTATTGATCATGATTTCTGATTTCTGATTTGAAAATGATTTTCTGTGAGTAGTTATTTGTGCTTTGCAGGTGTTTTTTTGTCTGTATTCATATTGCATCGTAATCGTAGCTTAGTGACTTCTTACTTTAATTTGCATTAAAATTATTTTCATGCATGTAAATATTTGTGTATGAAGCTTATATTTTATAGAATAACATTACAGTATTCAAAAAGCATTGTTATTAAAATTTTGAGCCATTTTGCTACATTTTTTTTTAGGGTAAAATCCATTCCAGGTAAAATCGAACTTTGATGGATCCCCTTGGCGATTTTTTTGAGATGGCGCCAAAGCGGGTGTTTCAAACTCGGAGCTTCCGAAAGAGAGAGATTGGCTCTTGCGCCATAAAACCTCACAGTCACTCACTCACCGAAAGAAAGAAAAAAAGATTGCGTCGTGCCTGGAAGGCAAATGAAGTACCAGAATGACACCAAGGCGGGTATTTCAAATGAGAAGCGAGAGAAGATGGCGTCGAATCCCCTTTTACAGATTTTATAGGGTTACCATAAACAAACCTGCATGGTAACCACATTAGCGATTTATCGCCAAAAGAAAGTTAAAGTTCGCCAGGCCCCCTCCAACTTCGATTCAACCGAATTTTGAATCGGAAGTTTTGTAACAAAAACTTCATAAAGTGTAAAATAATATATAAGATGAAGAAAATGATACTTGCAAATAAAAGAGCGCTTATTTATTTCCCTGAAAATTTTAATTGATATATATTTTTCTGTTTAAAATTCATTTTCGATACCACAACACAGTATCGGAAAATAAATTCAAAACATACTCACTGGATTGTTTGATTCTCATATTTGATGCAGTAACAGATTCACAAATAAATACATGACACTCATTTTTCTATTCTACACTCATAATTGATCCAAAATTATATTCAAAAATGAGTATGTGAAGTTTCCATTTTGAGTACGTACAAAAATGAGTATGTGCGAGACTCAAATATGAGTATGTTGGGATAGGAACTATTTTGAGTATGTGACGTATTCAAAAGTGAGTACGTGAAGTTGCCATTCTGAGTATGTGCTTGTTACTAAAAATGAGTATGTGCGAATCTCAAATTTGAATACGTTGGGATCGGAGCCATTTTGAGTATGTGAAGTATTCAAAAGTGAGCACTTTCTACTCGATTTTGCATACCCGTTTTTCGCAGTGTATTCTATGCCGAGAACTAATAAACTATGTTACTTTTCTCAGACGTATCTTCAGCTGGAGATTTAACCTTATTGAGATAGACTATTTAATTAGACTTTTAAAATAGTTGCAGAGCCAAATAATGAAGAAAATGCTCCCCAATTGTAATTACCTCTGTTTTGTGATACATTGCCTTTAGAAATAATTGACTATTTTTGGGGTCCCCCCCCAACTTTTGTGTTACTTTGTTTGTGCTTACTACAAAAATATACAATGAAAATATAAATAATTCAATTCAAAGCAATATACCCATTTGATAAATTTTTAGAATCTGTAATTGGGAAAAAACTGTGGCTGCGGGAGAGGGTACTTGTAAGATTCTTGACTGGGGAGTATGATGACTGATAAAGTTTAGGAAACTTCGTTAGATGAATGATGGGTGCTTTGAGAGCTTTTCTTACAGTCACTCTGTTTTCCTGATATGTTGATCGAGCATAGATTTCTCTATATTAAAGTCTGTCGTCGTTCATTTATTCTTGGGAGTATTGTCATACGCCGCATCTCTCGGACCAAATGTCCAAGAGATCCATCTGACAATTCGTAATGATTTCGAAATAATCAAAAATGGATTGATATAATGGAGACAGCAAGCTGCTGTAAACAATTGGAAAGCTTTTTAACACACACTCTCGTCAAACAAACAAACAAACAAAAAAGATAGGTGACGATGATAAATCCCCAAATGTAACCACCTCCGATTTTGTGATAACGCTATCGTTATACATAACAACCTTAAAATTTCTTCTTCCCATGCTAATTTAGTGTTAGTGATTATTTTAAGGGCTGTTGCGTATGTTAAGAATTCGTAACGGTCTTTTTTTGGCCAATAATACGAACTATTCTTTGTGTTTGTGTCTAAAATCTGTTAGAAATTTTTGTTGATTAAGAAATAAATGTTGACGTCTTAATTTTTTTCTGATATGTTAGACGTGTTTAGCGTTGCTAGAAGAAATGATGTATTCTTCAAGGGAGGATAATAGTTCGTAACTTGAAGGATCTGGATTATTTGTAGAAGCGGATGAATATAAATTCGGGAAAATGATGAAGATCTTAAAACATTTATGTGAGTCACCACCGAGGTAGGTTAGTAAAACTTTTTTTCGCATTCTTTCAATCATTGCTCTTCAGAGTTTTACTATACCATTTTCAGGAAAGCTACTGTTTCAAGTGTTAAACTATTTTTTTTAAAAAAAAATTATTGAATACAATTTATTTTGTTTTCATCGTGACTTTTATTAAATTTATTTTGAAACAATCCAGAGGGAATTTTAAAAGACTTCAGACAATGGTAGTTAATATGTCATGCTTTTCATTCTTGTAGAGGACTAGAAAACATTTCTGAAATATATTTTAATGTGGTTTAATCAACAAATCGATAATTTTATGGGAATATGTAATTACATTAATGTGAAATGTAGTTTCGTTGGCCAGAAAAATATACAAAAGCATCCACATCCACAGATGTTATATGTATTCTTTAATTTGGAGAAGTGGAAGTAACTAAATTTTCGAAAATGATTATTATGAAGTTTTTAAAATATTTATTGGATCTAGCGGCAAAATAGGTTTGAAAAATATTTTTTCTCATTTTTTCATTTAGTGCTGTGTGAAATCTGTTAGATTTGCACGATTTCAAAAATGACCAAATTGGCGATTGTTAAAATCGTACTAAGTGTGTGGGCTAAGCAGTATTTTCACGTAACAACATCTGCTGTAAGAATATTCAGACTACTCATTTTCAATGTCATAGAGCTCACATTATTCTTATACTGGGGTCTATTAAATAGAAGCAAAGAGAACTTAAAGCTCAAAAATCGACTAAAGAGGAGTTCCAATCGTCGAGGGTGATTCAAAAAGTACGTTTTTTTACGTCAGAGGGCATTGCTGAGGCAAGTTGGTGTTCATTTAGTACTGACATTTGTTAAAAGGCAAATGTTACACTGGTAAACAGGTTAATTTTAATTGCTCCGTGACTAGTTTTCGCCCTCATTTTGTGTCGTGTTGTCATTTGAGTCCCATTGTGTGCTGACATCTATTACGCGCAAATATGATACTGATAAATAAGCTAACTTTGATTCTTGCCGCGTCGAGTAGTTGCCATTTTGCGTTTAGAAATCACCATCGATGATACATGAATTCCTCAAAATGTGATCATTAAAAAAGTGTTTGTTTCAGCCAAATCTGCTACATAGAAGGCGAAGATGGCCGGAAAACAAATGACGGCGATTTCTGGGAATTCGTAGGGCATCATATTCATGAACTTCGTAAAAAAGGAAAAATTTTCAATGGACAATATCACAATGGCTTATTCTATTCCTTTACAAGAACTCTTTTTGAACCATCTTAGTGTATTTGGGGCGGGAAAACGCAACTGTAAGTATACCACAATCGTTAAAAAGAAAATTATACTTACTTCTTTGTCAAACACAGTGGTGAACTGAAAGCGTTAGAACACTCTGTATGTGGGTTTACTACAACCATAAAGTATTACAAAACTTATAAAATACATAATCAATAAATCAGAACAAGAATCCATATTTGTTTGCATAAGAATACTATAAAAGCAAACAAATTGTTTAAATATCAAACAAATTGGAGTAATATCGTCTACCTGACACTACAACGAAGTAAACTATTCAAAACATGAAATAATTTGGTGTTCAGAGAAGATTCATGGAACCTTTCCGTGCCAGATGCGCGAAATCAAACTTACTGTCAATAATTCTATCTTCAATTTTCTCATATTTTATTAATGAAAAAAAAAAAAAAAAAACCTTATATCCCAATTTTATTACAAATGGGTTATGGTAAAACAAATACATGGCAGATGGTGTGGTGTGGAAGTGACTGACTGTTTTCACTAACATTAATAAGACTATAATGTCGAGACCTGATCGCTGTAAAATAACTGTAAATGCCAAAATAAAAAAAAAAAAAATTCTCGATACAAAAACGAATACTTTTAAAAACAATAAAAATGTCTCATATGTGTTTTGTAATTCTAATTACGCCATGATTGTTGCCACAAAAGAGGTTTGAAATTCTAAATGACAAACCTTCAAGAAATAATCATTCAAATGTTTTTTGAAAGAACGTATTTTGTTGAAAAGAAAAAAAAATATTTAAATCTTTTTTACGACACAGTAAAAATAATTTTTTTCTCAAAAAGAATGGAATCTTTAAAGTAATTGTAACTTATTTGAAAATTAAAAATGAGTTTTTATACCAAGATGAATAATTCTTACCTTTAAAACTAAAAGCTATGATAGTTATATTTCAACATTAGATATATCTGCATACTTATGTATTTGTATGTAAAGGAAGTTACATTTAAAAACATAAACAACTATGTAGGAATAAATAGCAATCAATAGATATATTTATATTTGTAAATTCAAACCTCACCTTTGGGTGCATCTTGCAAAAACTACGAGTATATTTATAAGTTTAAAAATTTGTACAACACACACTCATTATCACAACATTCTGTATATTGAACTGAATTATAATTTCAACAACAAAACTACATTTTTATGCTTGAAGTTCGTCAAAATTATTTTATATAAACACGCAAATTATAAATATTTACGATACTTACAATTTGTGAGTTTTTATCAGAAAAAAAATTACGTTCGCTATGTGTGTATAGGAAATAACATCATTGCACCGGAATTCTGAAACACCGCATTTTAAGAAAAACATAAATACAGATATATTTCTATCTATGGCATAGAACACGTTTTTTAGATTTCAAATGTTCTATTTATTGAATTCTCATAAATAAATATATCTACGAAATCAGCCAAGAGTCGTGTAAATTTTAGCAGTAAAATAATAAGAGGCGAAAATTGAGTTAGTGTTTCAGTCCCTTTAGGACCTTTCTTAATATCGTTCATGTCTTAAACTTAATTAACAAATCCAATGAAGTAAGTTTAATACTTTTCTGGAAAATCGCCTGTAGCCCTACCTTGATAATAACCCCATGGATACGTTGAAAAGAAAAATCTGTATTATTGGTATAAATACCTCATATGAAATATTTTTTTCCTGTGAAGTATCGCAGAGAAAGGTATGACATCATCCGGGAAGTATATCATTTATTTTGCCGAGAGCGAATAGTTTATCTGCACTTCTATAAATATTTACAACTTCCTCTCAAGAACAACCGAAAGCAATACCTTTCATCTCCATTTGCTACATAAAAGCCTTCTCACATAAAAGAGATGTTGATTCGTTTTGCTTTTCGCGTTGTTTTCATTAGTTTTTAACACCCGCTGCTTACTACCTTCACATGGAATTACTCAATTTAAGTATAAGGAGTCACAAATAATCAAATGAAGAAAGAGGGTTCAGCAATGATAACAACTAATTCGTGACGTTGGGCTGTTTGCAAATTTCTCTTCACTACTTCTGGGACTTTTATCGAGTTCAATTAAATAAAATTACAATTTCTACCCAACCAAAACGAAACGTGATTAGGTAAATTAGAGGAAAATAGAAGTGAAAATGAAGTGATATATATTTATATAATGATATGTAAATGATATGCAATTAACGGAAAGCGAAGGAATATAGAGGATAAGGACTTAAGATGAACAAATCGTTATTCGGATTGAAACTCTTCTTAGTTTTGTGGATTAAAGAGTTCCACAAAAAAGTATCAGCTACGTAGTTACTGTCGAAGAGAGCTGTGAAATTAAGAACGAGTGGCAAGACGGATTGGATTTTAGAGAGAGCGATCTTAGATATTCTACGGTGATAGTAAATAAACAATATTTTTCGTTCTTGCGTGTCTTCAATTGAATTTTGTAGTTTTTGATTAATGTATTAGATTAAGATAAGGCACAAGAGCCGAATAAGAATGGACAAACGTCACAAATTATCTTTATTCTCTTTCTTGTATATTAAAATATAAATGTTTTTTTCTCTGCAGTTTAACTCCTTAATGTGTTTGAATTTATGTTCAAAATAATAAATTAATTTATCTCTAACCCATTCACTCGGGTACGATTGAAAAGGCTCACTTTAATTGAGGTTTCGGATCTTGATCACTAATTAGATCACGAACGGATGGTTCACTTTCATTCACTCTCACTAGTCTTACATCTCGCTCTCTGAATTTTTTCTTTGGTTCTCGTAAATGTGTTCATACAATCCATTCTTTACAGTTTATAACATCAAATCTACATAAATCAGTTAACATTTTATTGAAAGAGATTTCATATTAAAAAATTCAAGCAAAAAAGTACTCGAGGTTAGTTGATGAAGAAATGGTGACACAGCTCATTGTTATAAGTTAATTGTAATGATCTCTCACTGCCTTCGCATGGTATCAAATGCACGGACAATATTTTCGGATAGCCTTTTTAATGTACAACTATTTATTATCTTGATAGGTAATAGGAATCAACATGAGTAATATTGACAACGGACCTCACTATTTTGAACCACGGTCTTGTGACCTGGCACCTCTTCATCTATACTTCCTCACCACATATACGGAAGGAATTGAAGCCTTGACAGATTTAGCGTACATCACTTTGATGTACGCTAAATCTGTCAAGGCCTAGTCTAGTCTGTACTATCTGTCTAATCTGTACTATCTGTCTAGCCTCCGCTACCTGTTAGGTCTTTAGTAGCATCAGGACTCAAATCCATGACTTCAAGGAAACAACGGCATCCTGCTGACATCAATTGATGACCAGCAACGATGCCAACATGTCAATTCACGACTCTAACGTCAACATGACAGTTTGTGGCCATATCAACTGGTTACAGTTTTTAGAGAGACGAATTAAAAAACACAATATTTATTCTTAATTTACACTGTTTTTTTTTTTGTTCTCTGTAAGGGATGTATTAGTAGTATTAGTTTTAATTGGAAATGGGGTACGATAAATGCCGGTCTCTTGTCTAATTCAATTAATTTATTGATGATCTTCCGTTGACTTTTTGGGAAACAAATTATAATTACAGGATCCGGCATATGCTGATAAAGATACATAAAAATATTTTTATTTATGAGTAAAAAAATAAGAAGGAATAAAGTAAAGTCTTAATAACTACTAAGAAGTGTCCGAAATATCTGGATAAATTTATTCTGTATTCTTATTGACTGTTGTGAACATAAAAGGTTGTCAATGACAGCTATTCCTGCTGATTGTTTGGTTTCTGGAAGCGATTCATTGAAATCACCCGCAATGCGGAGAAGATAGAAATCTATCTACCGAGTTCTACAATGACGACCTTCGAAAGATCAAGGAAGGATGATGAAATGTACAAATCTGAAGGAGGACTATGTAAAGAAGAATTAAGAATAATGAATAAAAGTTAAGTTTTTGTCTCGGTTTATTCTTTATAATTAAAACATCACAATACCTCATGATAATAATTAAAATCTCACGTTACTACGAGTTATTTCAATCTGAGGTTTCCTGAAACGAAAAACTTTTCCTGAGGTTTCCTGAAACGAAAGAAATCAACGCATATAGTTCTCATTTAAAACTTGTACAAAGATTCATTAATATGCGGAGTAAATTTTATTCGGATAGCGCGGTTATTTCTTAGAAACATTTAAAATTTTTCAATAATTCCTCACTCGTTGTGTGATACTACATAAATGTTTTTTTTTTTTTTTTTTTTCTAAATGATATCCATTAAATTTCTGTATGTCTTTGTACAAAGCAATACGAGTTTCAAAACCTTTTAGGCTTAATTCATGGGCATTCATCATTTTCTAAGGATGATTGCATAGGTTTTTTTACAGAATTCTCCTTATTATCCGATCAAACATGCCAAATTCATCTGCGTGTTTCATATTGCTGAGCACTTTGCAGGATAAAAACCCTTGCATATGTTCCCCAATCATAATTCTTGGTTGAGTGAAAGATTTTCTGTTTAACGCTTGGAAGGTTATGAATAAGTCCAGCTCGCATTCGAATAGTGTATCATGATGCGCGCAGACCAATTCAGCTAATCTGAAGTTTTTCGACTCAAATAATTACAAACGAGCCCTACTCGCATAGCAAAACTTTCCCCCATGAGCGCTGACGAGCTGAGTTTGTCCGCGTATATTTTCCTGTGTTGTTTGTGTTACAAACCATACCCGCTAACAAAATTTACTCACTTTGATAACATACAGATGACAGTAACGGGACAGAAAAATTATTGTATGAAAATGGAAAATGTAACCGATCTAGTTGTTATTGATCTGGTTGTTTTTCTTGGGTAATTCGGTGTGAGTTTGTCAATAAAATGACTCAAAAGCGAAAGCTAGATAATGCTGAAGATAAATATTGTATATTGTTATGATTACACACACACACACACACACACACACACACACAC